>OZ025261.1:6616385-6821482 GCA_964019135.1 Arenicola marina
GACGCAAGAGGAGTCGGTCCCGCGAACGACGCCGCAGCAAGTCACGTGACCAAAAGAGGGGCAAGCGCAGTCGATCCCGTGAGCGTCGCCGTGGTAGCCGCGAGCGTCGCGGGGGCGGTGAGGAGCGGCCTGACCCCGACCGGTCTATGGACGGCGAGGGGGCGGGCGGCGAGGACATGGATCAGTCGGTCAACGAAGACTACGGTAGCGGCGGCGGCGGGGGCGGCGGGGGGAGCGGCGACGGGTCGCTGCTGGGCAAGGCGGACGCCGGCGCCCCCACACCCCCGGTGAAGATGGAGTCGGACGAGCAGCAGTTCGAGGGCCAGACCAACGGGAACGGGGCGGCGGCGGCGGCCCCTGCCGGAGAGTACTCAGCCTACGAGGATCAGTGAGCGTTACCCACGGAGCGCGCGAGCGAGGGGGGGAGGGGTGGTTGGAGGTGGTCGTCGCTACGGCGGTCTGACGTCGATCGCGTCCTGGCTTCCACACGAGAAGTGACGCTATATTGTGACAGTGGTAGACCCCGCCGCCGCCGCGGTAGAGCGCTCTTAGTGTAGCCCGAGCCCTGACTGGTGGTGACCTGGCGGACGGGGTGACCGGACTCGCTTTGGTGTTGTAGTGTAGAGGGCAAGGCGCTCTCGGGTGATTCTGTCCCTAGTTGTGACCCCGGGGGTTATTACCTCTTGTATTTGTGGCATGAACGCTGGGCAAAACGGGAATCCATCGAAAGCGCCAACAGCAACATCCCAGTCCTCTTTATGTCATCCATGTTCCTGTATCCAAAGACTGCATTTGCTTCGCTGACGTCTTGTATAAAGGTGAAATCCTGGTCAACACATAGGCAAGCAGTATGGTAAGGTTTAGACGAATTTAACCAGCAGTGGATTAAGTGGCATAAGCATTGGAAGTAAGCTTAATAATAATAATAATAATAATAATAATAATAATAATAATAATAATGGCATAATAATAATAAAAGGGCGAGATGTATCCTTGTATCGACCCCAAATTAACATGTATATGAAAAGTACCAATTTAATTGCGCGCTCTGACGGCTGTACATTTCACTTCATGGTCCGTGAAGCCGATGGACGGGAACCGATGTCGGAGATGAGCACTGTCGACACAGTATTCCGATAGCAGGGGGCTTTTGTCGAGGCTTTTTTTGTTACAATACATTTTAAAGAAGACCATTTTAATTCTTACTCTGTATGAACCTTGTGTGAATAAAGTGAACATAGACGTCTGAACATTGTCGTGGTTTTAGTTGTTTAGATGTTATGCAATTGCGAGAATTGTTGTCGCCGATACGAAAGATCAAACGAGACACAAAGCCACGTGCTTTTATAATTCGGTTCTGATGATCCCTTTTCTTCAGCTCGAACTGAGTGGTAACGCACTCTGGGTGTGCTCTAGCAATTCATTTCAATTAGTCACTGCGGCTAAACACCTTCAGTTTTCTTTAGCCACACACCGATCCCATTAGCCACATACAAGTATGTTTTTTCTCTCCAAAAACATTGTGTTTAGAAGCCAAATCACACTTTCGGACGCAATTCATGGGATTCATTCGGGATAAGCAATGCCAAGGGGTCGCTATTATCAAATGAGGGGGAGGTCCTGGGGGCCTCGTAATGCAGGAGAGAGCGGACATTTCTGATGAAAAAGATTTACCTCATATTTTAAAACTTGCGATCGGGGGGGGCGACTGCCTCCCAAAATCTGCGTCCGTACTAATGTTCTCTCTAGCAGCGGCGACATAGAACAAGTCAATGCGACAAAAATATCCCGTCTGAGCGGATTTTGGAAACCCGGCATTTCCGTAAAGCATCCGCCCCGCCCCCCCCCCCCCCCCCCTCATTGCATAATGGCCACTTCAAAGTGTCTCACCATGGCGTTTACCAAGTAATGATTCCGCTGATACAGAAATTTGAAAAGCAAACTTAAGGGGCAGGGGGGGTTACCCCCACTCATCCCTCCCCCACCTCAAGTAAGTGGATGTCCAGTAAGGGCAGGCCAAGGACTGTAAAGTACAGTAGCGTGCCCCCTAGTCCCATCAGTCGTAAATTTTTCGAACATACTCAGTCAACCTCTTCCACCTCCATCTCCAAAATCATATATCCGCTCCTGGTCGGATAAATGAGCAATTAAGGTTTCCGATGATTGAGGAATTGAGGTTTCCGGGCCCAGAAATCACGAGGATATGCGAGGAAAATCTGACCTCGGAATCTTCTTCTTACCTCAATCCTGGATCCTTTTTATATACAATTCTGATCCTTTGCAGTCTAGCCTCAACATCTGTTGAAGACTGGTGATGCTGAGGAGGGGCATTCTAAATGGTAGGGAGCAGTCATTTGCCGCTTTTAGCGATGGATGCCACATCTCTCTCCAACCCCACTTGGCATTTAATACATTGCTAGCTGTGACCGAGTCCCGCAGTAGCCCCGCCCCCCCCTTTTTCCGCTTGAAGGGCGATCAATCTGTTTGCTATAGACCTGCCATATACCCCACATTTCCATGCAAGTACCCGCTCTATAAACACTATTGTGTGCCCCTAGCATTACACCAGAACATCTCAGTCATACAAATTTGGTGTTTCACATCAGTTCTGCGGAGTAACTTTATGAATATTGCAGGTTTTAGTCTGATCGGTATCGTTTTTAAAGGCAATATCAGAACTTTTTATAAGCATGTGGCAGTGCGCTCTCTCGGGCATTACTGGGTGTCAGGGAACCGCCCCCCACACACACCGGCACACCATCCCACATCAGACTTGTATTATATTATGCCCGCTGCCCCCCCCCTCCCCCACCCCCTCTGGGTGGCCAACCACAATACGAGAATGACTGTGTCTACGCCCACATTCTCATCTTGAAGGTACATATCGGTCAACAACACGAGAACAAATACCTAACTAAATCCAGCTAGTTTGACTTATGCTCAACAATGTCACTGATCACGAAAAACACGCCCAATGCCGAGACAATGCCCCGACTGGCCCCAACCCGAAATACGCGCCTGCGCACTGGAAGGGGTGATTCGGCTTATTGGCGGCTGAGTAGCGTGCTTACCCTTTGCCGTAATCATTTTGTCACCGTTTGCTTGGACAACGCGAACGCCGAGTAAATTCCGTGTGGTTGTATATTCAGGACACTTTAACCAATTTTGGTCATATCGCGTTAATGGGAGAAGGAAGGGAAAGAGGAGCCATGTCCCCGGGGGTAACCCCTACTCTTTGCGAAGAAGGACATGGTAACTTTATCCTGCGACCACACAGACATGGCCACAGCGGAGCTCGAACCATCGATCCATGTGCCGTTAGCATGGTTGGGCTCTGAGGTGACCAGAAAGCTGAATGCCTGCGCTCTAACCAACTGAGCTACCGGGCCGGCCCTCATTCCGTGTGGAAACGGAAATAAGCGAACATTAATTATTCGGAAAATAACTAGAAGTACGAGTAAGCTACGTCACCTTCGAAAATGTTGAGGGTGTGTTCAGCCTTGGAATTTCCTTGTGCCAATGACAGCCACATCACTGCGGACATTCAATTCAGCGAAATCGTGTTTTGATCGTTGATTGAAAATCAGGCCATTTTTTTCGCCACTGTGGCGATACGCATGGACCAATCTTGCGCCACATACAGTTTGCTTTCGCCATTGGCGATGTGGCGAACGGCTAGCGCGCGCCCAGCACACTAAACTAGAGCATCAATCCTGGTTTTATCAATTTTGTGACTGGGTAATTTCCCAATAATGTTCCTGATCGAGAAATAAGTGTCTACGATCGCTGGCCATGATTTTAAGAGACCGACCTGGTTGGTAAACGCACTGACTGAAGACTGAAGTTCACTCAGTCTGACAATGGGACAAAGTGACAGGCACTCACTGACTCAGTAAGTGACACACATTTAGTCGTTGCTTCCTTCATCAAACTTTTGCTTTTGGAAGCTAACATAACTGGTAGTAATGGACTTTGTATGGACAAATAATGCTCTGTCCCCTTTTTCTTTGCTTGATATTAGACTGTTCCATCGGACGTCTGTTAACCAATAACGACGGCAACACGTACGGTAACTTAATATGACCTTCACCTTACGACATATGAAAACGCGGCTGTCAACACACTTTCGTCTGCTTTGTGACAACCGGCCGTGGTGTGATATTATTAAACAAGACACATTTACAAGAAAGTTAAAATCACAAGGGTCTCTTGTAATGGAGTACATAGATGCCTAAAACGTGGCCACAAATGGTAAGTTACACAGAAAAACCGAATCACAAAAGCGAGGCGGCAGATTAGCCAGATATTACACTCGCTGTCTTACCCAATTAGGCTAATTTACATATTTAGCTCATATAAGACTAAGATAATGGAGAGAGTGTCAACAAGAGATTAAAAAGTGAAGATAAGTCTTACTTTTAAAGTACAGCCTGTTAAATGACGTAGATCGCTCTCTATAAGACAATATATCCACTTTTTGTCGCCTAATGTGAATTTGCGTTTACCTTCTAAGATTCTTGTCGGCTGGGCGTTGCGCAGCGCCACCTGGTTATTCTACGGGAACTTGTTTTCCTAAATACCGAAAGCACGTTTCTAAAACGTTTTCTAATCAGCGTCTAACGGTAAAAATAAAATGGAGTACATAGGCCAATATTTCGTAAAGTTTGCAGACCTGAATTTGAAATTCGATCTCAAGCCGGAACAATGTGACAGTTTGGTTGCCCTTTTTCTGGGAAGAGATGTGTTCGGCGTTGGGAAAACTTTAGTTTTTATGATTTCTTCAATTCTGCTCGACGAGGTAGGCATGACTTTCGCGTCATCCTTTGCTTCACGCGTAACTACCGAGCAATATAAGAGTAAATTATATAGCCTAATGCTATAAATAAATTACGTCTATTTTTGGGCGCGTATGTTTATTTTCAATCTGTTGAAGGTTTACTGTTTATGTTTACCTGTGTTGAAGAATCTTCAACGTAAACTTTGAGGATAAAGAAACGCGTTTATTGTGTGTTGGGACTTCTGTTCACTGTTACATATGTTGACGTCGTGATGTAACCAACGTGTCAACAAGGTTGAACTTCTTGAAGAAGTTGAAGTAAACTTGTTGAGGTTTCTTATTTGTTGAGAATAACAAAACCTTCTTGAACAGGTTTACGTTTAAGGTTTGTTAAACCTGTTGAGAATAAACAAACGCGCTCACTAGTGTAAACAAAATGTTTCACCGATAAATACGCATTTTTAATTACATATATAGATTGATCCCGGTGTCCGACACGTCACGTGTCCCTCGTTGTATTCCCTCTACGGCGGTTGATAAACAGCCAAGTGTGTCACTGGCGACGAAAAAAGAGTGAGAGTGAGAGGCATCGTCTGTACGAACCAGATGACCCAGGATGTGAGACTAAATTTATATTTTGGGTGATCATTTGTTGATGCAGACCAGGGTATTAGCCAGAGACCAGCCAATTTGGTGGGCACTTAGGTGCTGTTTACCCGCCCAAAAAGGGCCTTTTGTCAGGAGGTTTAGAAGAAAATCATAGCGCTCGCAACTTTATATAACATCGAGAACTACTTTTGTTTACAGAATTGTAAATTGCGAGCTCAAAATGTGACCTGATAGGCTGGGATCATGTTGTGTGTGCACACTGAACACTTGTTATGTACGTGTTCCCATAATGTCTTGATTCAAGTTAAATATTATCTGGATGGTTCAATTATATTATTAATTATCAATTATACCTTACATAGGCACCAGGCCCCTCGTACAAATACAGAACACAAAAATAACATGCAACCGACTAGAACAAACTTAGTTAATTAGAGAGAATTAGGCTAAACCTTTTTTAATACATAGTGAATGCTTTTTGTATAAACCTTGCTAAGGAGATTAGACATGTTTTTTCCTCGGAAGTCATAATACATAAAAAACTCATGTTGCAGGCAATATTTACAAATAGAGTTTTCTCCCCTGCAGTACGAACTTGTCAATATCACCCTACATCTGAATCTGGCTAAGATCTGCCGTAGTCTAAAATCCTCGAGAAAACACAAGTATGGTTCGCGTATGAGCAACTTCTTATATTCTTTACAATTCAGCAGGTCTGTCTTACTCTGCCAGTTCCGGTAAGCACAGTCAATTACTCTTTTTTGGAAAATTGTTCAATAAAGGCCTCAGGATCTCCAAGTTGTTGCTGAAACCAGGCATAGCCGAATCCATAGGAGAAAAGTAAGTGCTTGAGTTTAGAAACCCAGGTCATACGACCAGCCTGTGTCAGCCTAAATAACATATTGTAAGTACATTTCGTAAGTCTGGTTTCAGGCATTCTTAACAATTTCACCCAGTATTTAACACAACTAATTGTACACCTTACCCTTAAATGTAATCTACCGCACTCACCATAAACCGCTGAATTTGGTGTACTCCATGGTACGTCCAAGACCTATTTACAAAATTTCGTGTGCACACGTTCTATACATGTCAGATGACTATGTCAGATGTATGGCTGCTATTTACCCACAACTATTTGGAATCGAAATAAACGATTTTACAAAAAAAAAAATCTGGATGGTTAAATTATGGGGCATTATAAAAATGTAACCATTCAGTGCAAATACAGTGATTAATCCCATATGTTGTTAACATATGAAGTTTATTATCACACAATCTGATATTGACCCTTTGGCTATAGTATATTCGCTTACCTTGTAGTTGTTGCATGCCAGTTTTGTTTCATTAACGAGCATAGGGCCATTGTCAGTATTTAATCACTGATATCGCTTAGTTGCGTTGCATTATTATTATTTGTATTGTTATTATTATTACTATTGCATTATACTAAGGCCTACACTTCCATTTGCTTTGACATGCAGTTTATGTATATCCACCTCAATTACAGACAGATTTAAACTCCATGATTTTCATACCTTTCCCAGTACCAATCTTGTTGAGTTAGGATATATATAAGAAGTCAAGCCCTATAGTGCCCTAATGAAACATCCACAAGCGCCTAGAAACATCTATACATTAAGCTAACTTACTATAATTGTTAAATAAAACTCAAACTATTTTCATGATATAGATCTAAAGTTTTTTCAAGATATAAATTCCTCATATATTAGCACGGGGTCGATCGTATCGAATCCCATACTGTTACGAGCTGGTGAAATCCACCGGAAGTCGACCTCCAATGCGGAAAGCGGAAGAGAACGCATGGCATGTATGCAGGCGTGTTTCTTTTTTGCCGTCGAAGATTGATTACTGTGAGACATATATGTATATATCCACGAAACATATTTCAAAAAAGCTTATTTAAAAAAAACGAAGCATAAAGAAGAATTCAACATTTTAGTCGCGGTAGTTGTGACGTCCAAGTATTAAAAAAAATGACGTCACAATGGGAGTTCCTAAGCAACCAAATAATATGCCACAAGCACGTACGTCATCCCGCCAAAGATATGCATTATGGCAAGCCGAAGTGGGATTTATTTTGAATATTAATCAAGATATATCCCCATTGAGTAGATGAATTAATAAACACACGCTCGCAATCAGTTTAAGTAGTATCTATCCATATTAATTCACTCTATTAGTCAATGATTACCTATATCCATTAGTCATATCGCTATTGATTTTAAACAAATCATTATTACTGCGACAAGCGAGTCAGATGCCAACGACAGCCGATCGAGCCTCTCACCCTCAACACTGACACCGCCCGGGTTTCCGGACGACAAGCCCTGTAGAATCGCATTATGACCCATTCGCAGTTAAATGATTTCTTTCTGCTCAATCCGTGCATCTTTCATTGGCTTGTTAAGTACGCAATTGCGAAATTTGCTACTGTAATGTGGCATAATATGTATTGCACTTAAAACGCTAAACTAGTGGTTAATGACCAAACCGCCGCCGCCACGGGGCACACACATTGAGCTGCACGGCAGCTACGACATGCTGCTGCCGTGTTCCCCAGCGCCGCCGGAAACGGGCTGCACCCGCCACGCGGCGCCGGCGGCGGCTGCGTCAAGGCGTCGACACATAACGGCGGGCTGCGCGGGCGCCCCTACCCGGGCGAGAGGAGAACGACGTACCGGTTGGTGCCGGAGGAGGAGGAGCGCTGGCGGCGGCAGAGCACGCGTAGAGACGCCGAGATACGGGGGTGCCGGGCCGGGGAAGAGCCCACCGGAGGCGGGGGCGGGGGCGGGGGCGCCGCACGTCCGACCCCGACCCCGACCCCCCAGCAGCCTCTGGAGGAGATCGCTTGCCCCCACGACCAGCTGCGGGTCTGCTGCTGCCCCCCCCCCCCCCACAACCCCCTTCCTCCTCGTCCTCGCACCTGAGCATCAGTTGCTGTAGTAACAGCTCCCCGGGGGCCGAGCGCAGCGTCGACTTTCGGGGCGCACAGCTGTCGACCACCGAAGACAGCAGCGCCGGTGGCGTCATCGATCCGTGTGCACTATTGGTCTCGGAGCACGAGGATATCGTGTGGCGGCGGCGCATGCGCAGCCATGGTGACCAATAACAACCCCGAGTACATCAACGTGACGGAGGCCATGATTTCCGGTCTGCGCGAGCTACGTCAGCAGAACCAGTGTCGGCACCGGAGGCGGTGGACGAGGGAGGGGAGGACGGGGAGGTGGAGGAGATGGGGATGGGGGATTCGGACCTCTATGACGACGTCTTCCTGGATCAGGTATCCTCCACGGACACCTACGGCAACCAGAGCATCTTGTTGGGGTCGCAGGAGACAGAGGACGGACGCCCCCTAGTGGCCGAGCGCTCCCCCATGGGGGTGGGCGTTCACCACGTGTCTGCAGTGTGCCGCCCGCTGCAACATCCCGCAGGGGGAGGACTGTCCCCACTGCGGGACGTGGGTGCACGACTTGGGGGCCGGCGGGGACACCCCCGCCGACAGTCCCCACCCCCAGCCTCACTCCCACCCTCACCCCGACCCCACCCAGATCACCTGCTCCTGCTGGACTGCGACATGGATAACATCCTGGCCATGGAGGCGGTTCTCGCGCCGCTCTCGCGGGAAGGGTCGACGGGGGGGTCGAGAGCCGTCGGGCGGCGGGGGTGGTGGGTGCAGCGGGGGGAGCCCCGGCGGGAGCGGCAGCCCGAGGGGTGCAGGTGGCGGAGCCGGGGCGGGGGCGGACGGCGGCAGACTGGCCCTAGCCACGGGCGCCTCGGCCGGATCCTGCGCTGAACCCTTCGGAAGCTGCCCCGCTCCGGAAGACTCCAGCGTCGGGTCCGGATCCGGGTCGGCGAACCAGGGCGCCCGGACGCCTTGTGACGTCCGACCCAAGACGTACACCCCCCGGAACCTGTGCAAACCCGCCACTGCTGCCCACGACATCCGGGAGAAGCAGCGGCGCGGCGACAGGGACGAGCGGCCCGCCAAAACCTTTGGCCATTGGATCGCTCTCCGGACACTACGGCTTCTGCCACACGACCGATTTCCCAGTCGAGCCGCTCCCAACACCAATCAACCGCCGTTCCCGGGGGAACCTTGTAATGGTGACATCAGCCGGGATAAGCCGCATGGGCTTGACCTTGACACAGGGGCGCGCCAAACGTTTGACCTTGAACCAATGTCGTTACATGCTCACCGGCTTGAAGCGCGGTTACATGACCTTGACCTTGATACCAAGTCAGACGCTCTCGACCTTGACCCCGGGTCAAACAATTTAAACTTGTAGCCTCGATGTGACCCCTGTGAGTGCTGTACCCATGGCGACCTGACACGGTTGTTACAGGGGGAGACGGGGTGTCAGAGGCGACCGCCAGGTAGCGCTGGTGCATCTCCCGTCGTTCGCCCCACGGCTGGTGCCAACACTCATCAGATAATGGAAGTGTAAGAACAGCCATGGATATATTAATATTAAGGGCCATGAGTCCTTCATGACCACGACAAGAGCACTGGGTGTTGTAGTTACACTAAATTATAGATTAATTTTGCAAACACGACATTCTTCCTCAAAAAGGGGGGGGGGGGAGTCCGGACCCCCTGGACACCCCCCCCCTGGATCCGCCCTTGCATAATGCACAGTTTGATACCGATTTTGCACAACCTGAACATAAAAGAATACATATACATCCAGATTTGTTCAATAAGCTCCCAATGTCGCATAAATATTGTTTTAATGTGTAGATCAGGGTTCGGCTGGAGGGTGTGACTAGTCCCAATAAAAACAAAGAGACCAAGGCTGTAAAGTACTGCTAACGTTTTTTCCATCCCTTGTTACGCACCGCCCCCACACTCAAGCTCGCCCGTGCCCCCGCCCCCCCCCCCCCCCACCGATCCGCCTCCCGCCACCTTCTCACGAAAACTCATGGTTGTTCGTATCTAAGAGCAACCAGACGAGCGTATCGCGGTCTCATAGCGGGAGAGATGTGTAGGATTGAAACGTCAAATGTAACTGTTTGTTTGTTCTATGTAGGACGCTTTTTGGCAGTGGGCGCATTTCTTTGGACCAGGTTCGGTATCCCGCCCAGGGCCCGCAACACGTGACAGGGAACTTTCGAGTATGCCGATAGGGATATGCCTATTCCAATGAAATGCACACACCGTTCACATCCGGTGCACATTAAGGTACTGGAACCAACCTACTCTTCATCACCTTTCAATCAGTCGCCATCTTCTCCCGAATGCCCCGTGCTGTTTAGAACGGGGCACATCGGCAAACCGAATGCATGCGCGCGCATCCATACCTGGGTGAAAGAAGTGTCGGGCGGTGAACCGATGCGTAATGTGCGTATTCGGTCCACCGTAGGGATACACCCGGGGTACCAAAGAAATGCGCCCAGTCTGACGTTTTCGGCCCCAACAGACGCCAGCGGAGCGGTTCCTGTCCAACCCCTGAGGGCACACGGCCCCCCCTGGGTTGCCTCGGGGATGATTAGGGGTGGGGGTGGGTGCTGCTAGGCGACATGTGGGCTATGGCTGTGGATGGTCATTGTTGTGCGTGATGGCTGTTTAATTATTATTGTAACTGCAAGTGCAACTGAGTAGTTGGGATTCAGTTTAGAGCGTTGCTATGAGCCTCCGGGGAGGAGGGACAGAGGGATGGAGGAGTAGACAGGCGAGGGTGGGGGGGGGGGGGTGGCCGTACAGAGATCGGGAGACAACAATTGCTCTCTGTACGACAGACAGGGAAGGTTACTCTGTGTAGGTGCAGGGAACATGCTGACACACTCACATTTTATGATATACATTAAAACCTGAAGCAATAACTACACGGGGGAACCACAAAAAAACAGGGCTACTGGAGGATATTGTGCACATGGCATACATATTAAATACGTGACGATGTCCTATCCTATGACCAGAAAGCCTGAAAGGATTCTAAACGGATATTTGTTGCTGTAAAGAAGAGATCGACTTGATCTATCTGAGGTTGACGATACCTCAATTTGGTGAAACAACATGATCAGATATGCTCGGATAAATAGATTGACGGTCTCATATACTTAATATTTTAACAAAGTAAAACCTAACCGTTAAAGGGCATACATAACAATATTGCCCGTTGCATGGAGATTTCTGAAGGTCCGGGACGAACCACCTCAGCATAGATTGGGTTGCCGCACCCTTTACAGTTACGAAACAGCTAGCGTCCAAGTCAGACATGACCTTGCTCAAGGTGGCCAAGCTGATTTACCGGTGGAAGGTGGTATTTTCGATATCGTTCCTGTGCCTGGTGATATATGCCTGGCACACACTGGGATCGAGCCTCTCACTGCGAACTTCCGCCTCACCCGCCACGTGGTTCCGGTTTGATAGCAAGCTCAGCCAATCAGGTCCCTTCGCTCCCAGGACTAATTACTCGGAGGATTACCAGGTGGCGTTACGAGAGAGACACTTCGACAATTTTTTCTTCAAAGTGGATATCGAGGTTGAACATAGACACAGCGTGCTTGGAGTAAGTAGGCCTATGATCATTCACGTGACGTGCTTATGGAGATTTTGACACTGCGAAGAGATAACTAGTTCATCGATTACGGTCTAAGCCCAAGATAATCAAAGACTGCCTTATGCGTATGGGACGTACATGCAGTGATTTGGCACGGCATTTTTAAGTTTCAGCTTAATTACTATGCCGCATAAAATACGCATAAAATGTGTATAAAATAAATCCATACATGCATACATTAGTCCTATCTGGAAACGCTGTAGTGTATTTTTTGCTTTTTTGATCTGGTAGTCTGAATCATATGGACGATGTAGGAGTCCCTATTGCACTCAGGGATTTCATAAAATCGCTAAAACTGTCCGAACTATATACAAAGGAATAAATAGTAGACTAAGAGCATTTGTTCCCAATTATATGTCTATATAATAAATATTTCAATGTAGCCCCCCCCCCCTCCCTCCCCTCCCCTACCACTCCCCAATTCTCCACATTCAAGGGTCCTTTGGATTATCTGCCTAACTTCAAAAACCCGTGCTGGTACAGCACCCTGTGGCCTAGTCACGTGACTAAGGTCAAGGACGCCCCGGGGAAAGATGGCGTGCGGCGAGTGCGCCTGCGCTGTCTGCCTTACGTCATTCTGGCCGGAGTGTCCAAGAGCGGTTCCACGGACCTGTTCTTCAAGATGCTAAAACACGCGGATGTCGCCGGACCGATGTACAAAGAACCCGGATTCTGGAACAGAAGGCGCGTCGGTGTCCTGACAGTGCCGCGTGCGTAGCAACAGATCCTGAATGAAACTCGCTCTGAGCGTTAAAACTTACATCGTCACTGGGCAAAGTGCGTCTGGGCTGAGCATGCGTAATCTTCGTCTTATCGTGGTGTATGCTTCATTTTATATGCCGTTGATGTGACCTTGATCAAAAGTGGACTTTTTTGAGTAAATTATTGTGTCCAGTACGCGTTCTCATTCCAAATTATTGTATATTGAATCAATGTACAGCTCGAGGTGAGAGTTGCATGGTGACAGTGTGATTTACATATTCTTTTATCTTTTTTTTTTTCTTCCTTTGTTCTTTTTTTGGTGTACTACGAGTAAACTAAAATTATACAGTGACCTATTGACCTTTCCAGGGCGCCACGTGGCAACCATGACCTTGTCTCAGTATGTAGACAACTTTGACCAGGCGGCGCTGCAGATAGAAAAGAACAAGATCGAGGAGGCAGGGACCACCACTCACCCTCGGATCACGGGTATGTCCCCACAGCATGGTGGCCATGTGAGACAAGCCGGAGTTGTCACCGATACCAATATATATAGTTTATAGTTAAATATATAAAATAATGACACGTATGTCATATATGTTAATATAGGCACCTAGATTGTAGTAGTACCAGTTAATATATTTAAATATAGTAGTAGAAGCATATGTTTACTTTTACTAGTAGTACAATTAGTAATGGGGGGGGGGGGGGGGGGCTGGGCAAGGGGGTGTCGTGTTCCCAGATCACGAAGAATAAATTTCTCTATTCCCAGGTCAGCATTAATTGAAAGAAGAACTCACCGCATACAAAGGAAGGGTGGATACATGATGCAAAATTGACGATTTGCCGAATCACGGTTATTTAATATTAAAATTCCCAGTTCACGATTAATGAAAATCTTTGATCACCGCGGTCGGCTAACACCCCATTCCCAGTTCACAAAGAATTATTTTCCTCATTCCCAGTTCATGGTAAAATGAGCGTGAACTGGGAATCCCCCCCCCGCCCCCCCGTTGTGGGAGCATCCCTCGTTCAAATTTTCTGAGAAGCGGTATTTTGGGGCATATACTCCGTTTTGAAGTGTTGAACAAATGTTCGATCCAATTGAGTATAAAATTTGTGCTAATTGGAATCACCAATTTTCAAGATTGATTTATTAGAAAATAATACATGCCGATGTTATGTTGATGGATACAGAATGCATCATATGCCATAAACATTTTTCTGGCGGTATATGCACGCTCCACATCTGTTAAGTTACATGCCATATCCCCGTATGTCCGAGAGTCGACAATCTGAAGCAGGTCAGTGGAGAATTTGTTGTCGGTCAATAGCATTTGTGTTAAAGCTGTTTGTCGAGCTTTTCCCGCCAAATTTAAGCACAGGCGACATACTCGACGAACTCGATTGTTTCTATAAATTCAAACAACCTAATAAACATCGTCGTTGGTTGTGATATAGCTTCAGGTGTCTATCCCGGGACACCGCAGAACTCGCGGCACTGCGTACCACACGAACGGATGACGTTTACCATTAAGTTAAACACCTGCGGTAAATTGATATCACGGGCATAGACAACATAAATTTTGGAGGATTCAAGGACTGATTCTTATTTCTATTTTGACCTCTTTAGCTTTGGCGGGAAAGAGCTCGATACGCAACTTTAATGTTTATTGTTGGCTTTTACTGCCGACTGTTGAATAGTTATTTACTTATTTTAGAAAGTAACTCGTTGAGTCGCCTTGATTGTGGCTGTTTCCCACAGTGGATGGGACCCCGTTCTACCTCTGGGATTACGAGGGCTGGAAGAAAATCCCCGCCAACCGAGGTCATTCAGAACCCCAGGTGACCTTGGCCCACTCTATACGCCGTCTGATACAGCATGGGAAGATCATTGTCATTCTGCGCAACCCGACAGACAGGTAACCATGGTGATGGTCTCATCTGGGTTAACACGCAGGGCATCCGCATGATGGCGCTCTGGGCTGTGTGCTATGCTGTTCTTGAGAGTTGCCTGGTTAACTGCTATGTCATTGAACACCCCAGCCCCACACATGACAAACCCACATACATGTATGTGTGTAGGTGCGTGTATATCGACTAGTTATCTCCAGACACCATCGTCTTGAAGAAAATGGGGACATTTGTTGTAGATGTCAATACAAACGTGAAATGGCTTCGTCCTACCCTCTCAGAAATACATATACAATATATGCATGCAAAATATATATGTACATAAATATTATATTAATGATATATATATTTACAATAGATTGATATCTATATGTATAAAATATCTATTTATCATATATATATATATATACATATTATATATATATATATATTTCAACGCTGGCCAACTACTGTCCTCTTCATGAGTTCTATCTGAATATAAGGATATATATATATATATATATATATATCACGCGGAACAGGGCCTGTTCCATGTGTTCCTTATCTCCACCGATCACAGAATCAATGCCATCTGCGCTAACGACAAGATTTTTGCTCATACACAAGTTAATTACCGGCAGCCCAGGCCTGTCCTGTGTTACCGCATACTCTACCGTGTAGTGCACACTTCTCACCTTGGACCAGGCTGTGGTGTTACATGGCGTGCAAGCCCAGCCAGAATCTCACTAGCGAATGGGGACTCGGCACTTCAAAGCAAAACAGCCCACGTCTTGTTTTTATTGTTCTTCGCCTCGATCAATATCAGTCAATGGTGTGACTTGAAGATCGGTCGGTGTGGCATTATCGAACGGTCTCCAACGGTCGGTCGGTCACGTGTGGCGGATTTCACGAACGTAGTTTATAACCCTACTACGGCACTTAGTCGGCTAAAGTTACCATGTAAAGGATGGGCAATTTTAGTCGGCTAAGGTTAACATGTAAAGGATGGGCGATTTTAGCCGACTAATTAAGCCCCATGGCCGGGTAAACTATGTACGCGAGATTGGCCATTGGTATGTGTGTGCCTACGTTTATTTCCATAACACGTCATATTAGTGGTTGGTCTATCTCATCGTAAGATCTATGTCATCGTATCGCGACAATGGGAAAGGGCAATTAAGGTAGAGGGCAGCCATATGTCTCTGGAGTCAACATCCTGGTCTGTGCGAACTACTGCCAATAAATTGGATAATGGTGCGACTAAATTTTAATTGGTTTGATTAATTAGGATGCCTTGATCTCATGGGATCCTTGTCCTGCACATATTCGTTGCGTAGGTGGGGATCGAACCACACACCGGCCATATAGTCTGGCCTAGCTAGCAGAGCACGCACGCGCTACCTCCTATACCACGGGGTTACCCCCTCTCTAAAATGCAAGCGATTTTGTCAACGTCATCATATTGTTGAGACAACGCCCCCCCCCCCCCCTACACACACATACTCACACACTCACACTCCCCTCCATTTGTTCCAATGGTTTCCGCCCCATATATTGTAACACCACACCTGTAGCCTGCGTATCAGGTATTCATTTCGCAGAAAGCCATATTTAGAGGCACAAACAGCTCTAGTGGCTCAAGTATTTGATCATTGGCAGTGTGATGCTTGCCAGGCGGAATCCATTAGAAATTGGTTCAGTGGTACCCAAAAGGTACAAAGGCATGTAAAACTTGGTTACGGTTATTTGCTGGTGAAGGTTGAGTGATAATCACGTGGCTTTGTTCCTGCTTCAGCCAATCGATAATATCCTATTTCTGAATGTAAGAAGTGATTGGTTAGCTAGCATGACGGCTTCAACAGTGGTGGATTTCGCCCCCTCACCCCCACCCCCGTAGAATGAAATCTATAGTATTCTAGAATAACTAGGCCTACTACACTACTTTTTTAGAATAACAGTCGCTATCATATTGCATATGTTATTTATTTCATGCAATGTCCTTTACAATATGTCTTTACATTTTTGTTTAATTTGTCTGTGTTTTTTCTCCTTTTTTTGTGTTTAACTATTTTGCCGTATTTGCTCCAACCATACATATTACCCGTCAGAAGACCGCCCATCGTCAATGTATTTATCCTTACTGAGGTGGCCCCCATAATAGCGACCGCACGGGTCTTAATAGGGATTTCCTGATCAAGTCATATGCTCTTCTGAATATATTATCAGTTACATATTGCATTACTATAATTGATCAAATAAATGACACTGATTCTGATTCTGATTTGTCCTGGTAAAATCTCTATATGAGCAACTTACTATTATACCGACAATCAGGGTAAACATAGAATATGACATAATACACTGGCCTCTCTCGTCGTGCGTTCCCTTCAGGTTATACTCGCAGTTCCGCCAGTTTAGTGCCCAGGAGCATCCTGCAGTCTTCCACTGCTGGGTCAAGGACGCGGTGCGCCGCTTCCGGGAGTGCGTACACCGGATGGGAGTACGCAGCTGTACGTACAACGCCAGTATCAACCCCCATGAGTGGACCCAACCGGTCAGTGAGTGGGAATGTATGGCATCATGCAACTTAAAGAATATTTTAGCGCTACAAAACGCCTTATTAATCGTAATTGTAATTGTATAGGTGAACATCTGACGTCATTTCTTGTTCCTATTTTTCCCGCAGGGAGGCGTGACGCTCAGAGCAGGACTTTACCACGTCTTTTTAAAGGACTGGCTCGATGTTTACCCCAGAGATCAAGTTCTCATTCTTCTCTCGGACGAATATTACCGCGACCGTAATCCGGTCCTAGGTCGTGTCTTCCGGTTCCTGGGACTTCGTGACATGACCGCAGATGAATACAACGCAATTAACAGCAAAGGGGTCATGAATTCTAAACAGTCTTATAACAGAAGCGAAGCTCCAATGATGAAGGAGACGAGACATCTTCTTGATCAATTTTACGCTCCATTTAATGACAAATTGAGTCAACTACTTGAGGACAAAAGATTCACATGGACGTAAAGGGATCAGGACAAGGTCCCGATAATGAAGATTTTTCTAAGAATTAAAAACAGATAATTCT
The DNA here is from genome assembly GCA_964019135.1 of Arenicola marina. Taxonomy (NCBI): domain Eukaryota; kingdom Metazoa; phylum Annelida; class Polychaeta; family Arenicolidae; genus Arenicola; species Arenicola marina. The sequence continues at coordinate 6,634,037 of OZ025261.1, forward strand.
GGAGAAGTAACATGAGGTAAAACAGAGACATTATTTCCTAAATGGTATGAATGACTTTCTGTCGATGCATGATGATAATGCACAATATATATTGTTAATGCTATACATAACGTATACATTTTATTGATCCTAAAATAAAGTGTCTTCTGTGCTGGTTCAAATAGATTTGTCTGTTGGTATCAATATCAGGACTGGCGTGTCTGGGGTTATTTTATAGTTTCACTTGAATGTCCAGCGGGTTTCTTGGCTCAGATGTAGCCTACGTGTGCAGAAGGATTGCCTAAAACTCCAATCCGTGGCTCCATTCTACCAAATCACACAGTCAACATGCAAGTTAGTCCCACGGCTAATACAAAACTGGTACGACAAAACCTGTTTGAACAGTCTTCGCACTAACCTAATTCAGATATATGTTCTACCAATTATTTTTTGGTGCATGGTAAATAACGACAAGGTCACGACAATAACGACTAGGGCTGGACAAATATCGCCCACCTGAGAGTTTTCATGTAGATGCTGTCCAGAGGTTATTGGGTGTGTAGCCAGGTCGAGAGTCCTGCGCCCATTGCAAAAACAATCAAGCGATAAAATATGGCAATAAAGGCACGCCAGTGAAGTAAACGAGCAATTCGGACCGCTGCGCATGAGAGGTACAGCTCGTCTCATAAACCACATTCAGGTTTAACCCAAGGCCAGAATTGTACGAACCGGTAAGGCCAAAATGCCTTTTAAAGTTTTAAGCCGTAATTATCGGAGAAAATAACGTCGTTATAATGCAGTACGGCCATTAAAAAGGTCCTCAAGGTCCACAACGTTCCTTTAAATACAACCTGAATTCCAATATTAAATATATTTATACACGTAGAGATAGGAGCAGCCCATACTTATACTAGATTAAAAGCCGGCATAAGGCATAAAATCACACGTAAATAAATAAATAAACTAATCAATACATCCGCGCAGCTCATTAACCAACAAATAACACAACAGGGTGTCTGAGTAATTGATGTGGAAACACATATATGCGAACAATACACTAACTGTACATTTTGTTTAAAGAGACATTCGGACAGATCTGGCATTTGGACTAATCTGAAGTTGACACGTGTTCCAGCATCGCATTTGCCAGCAAGTCACGTTTTAAAAGAATTTAGCTCGTCCCCTACCCAATACCTACCCATACTCCTACCCCTACCGATTTGGGCCAGCCACCCCTCCCTATCCCTGTTCGAAAAAGAACAACATATCTGCTTACGTAGCGCGTTCTAGGGCCATAAGGCAGTGACGGTACACCGGGCAAGGCACTATTTGCAGGCAAAAGAAGCCAATAAACCTGCGAGAAAGCCACGGCCCACGGTAGCCGTACAGGGTGGAGAGTCTACCACTTATGGTCTGCATTAACTTCCTGCCCATGTTTTTTTCCTCTTGTTATGCGCAATGTAATAGGTCGATCCGAGGCGCCGCCGTGAACTATAGCTTCGGTCACACTCTTCGCTCCGGTACCGACAGCCGCAGTCTCAAGACTGGAGAGGCCACGTGCTGCCACCTGGCGGAGGGCTAACGAGATACCGCCAACCCCTCTACCCGTCAGGCCAACAGAGCTAGGTGAGCCGGACAGAAACAAATCGTTACAAGAACTTGAAAACAGAGTAAACCCGAACTTCATAACAGAGAGGACAAGAAGTTGATGACAGAGGACCAGATACCAGAGATAACATAGATGATTAGTATCAGATACCACAAAGGTCCGTATCAGATAACGTAAAGGATCCGTACCAAAATCATGAATACTTCATAACACAGAAGACCAGAATTTTAACACATGGACTAGAACTTCATAAAACAGAGGAAACAGAGGCCACATTGAAATAACAGCGGCCTGATCGTAGGCTACAAGTCATAAGCATACAGCCGCATGCATGTTATATTGATGGACTGACCACCATTGCCGTAAGTAGGCCTCTACCTTTTGTTCCTAATTATTATGATCTTAACGAAGAAAACGTTGATGTCGGACGATTGCCAGTTAAAGAGAAACTCATGACTGAGCGATATTGAACATACATGGTAGTCAGTCATAAATTAAATTCTCAAGAGTGGGATATTTACGTCAAAATGGAGACTTAGGGAGGGATATAATTTTGGCAGCAGGAGTTCCGGAATCTATGAGATTAACGACGCGGGAGTTTACGAGAGGAAAATATTGAAACATATGAGCTATTGGAAAAGTAATAAATGAGGAAAACCTACACACCTCATGATTTAGAATGAAACATTGGCAATGGAAAAAGAACAATTCATATGCATGGAACCTAATAAGTGCACTTGAATAGTTGCTTTAACAAATTAATATCATAATTAAGTCAGCATCAAATTTATCTGCTATTCTACCCTTAAACAGGATGTATGGTTGGCGTCCGTCCGTCTGTGAAAGACGATGGGTTTGCAGCTTTTGTTGGTTTAAGTAGTAAGATTTGTTTCGCGGCATTTGCGCTTATCACTAAATAAGCATATCTGTGACCAACAGAGCTTACCGCAGTTCAAACATCAAACAGGAATCATACGCAGCAATTATTGGGCATATTGAACCCATATGTACCTGGACCGTCGTTTCTAGAGATTATTGTGACTCAATGACATATCCTATTGGCGGTACCAGATGTGTGACGTCATCCTAGAAACCCAAGACGTATCGCACCAGGTGCAAGAGACCAATTAACCGGACATCAAAGCTATAAACAAGTGCCACGTGCTCGTATCTGCATAGGCTGCTTTGTTGCACGGACTGAACTATCTCAAGAACCAAAACAAGCTGATATCACTCGTCCTGAATGTCTTACGGTGGTTATCTGGCTTCGCCGATCACTGTCTGATGTAGATCTATGTCTTTTGTCGCAAGTGCCAGCTTAGTTGGTTGAATTGTATGTAGGAAGTATGTCAGCCACCACATGATTGAGCGCGAGTAATAGTGGTATGATGGTATATACGGGATTAATTGTCCATCTTCGGCGTGAGTGATACGTGAGCTATGCTGAAACAATGGTTCTCGCAATTTTGGAAAAACGACCCATCATTCACAACGAGAAACATGCCATCAATTTGTTGACAAATGTTGGTTAAATGTAGGTGAAACCGGGGCAAATAATAGGGGCGGGGGGGGGGGGGCACGTGGTCAACGAGTTTTATCCTCAAGTGCGTTGTTGCGACTTACTGGTCAAATCAATTTGAAAATTGACGAATATACTACGCATGTGCTTTTGCCTCCCAATAATTGCTCATTTACATTCGCTTGAGAAATTTGAAGCGGTCTCTCAATCCATGTGGCAGTTTGTATATTGTTTACTTATCAGTTATCAGCTTATGACCGGTCCCCATCAGAACAGGCATCGCCCCCCCCTTCCACATACACACAAATACATAAGCACGCATCAAAATGTCATACATCTGGTTGTTCCGCGGTGTTTACCTCCATCCTGTTGTTTCAGATTGGGCAGTGCATTGACATTCCCACCACTGATCAATCACCAAACATGCCTCAGGCCCGCAACCCACGGCTGGATACCAACCACATAGTGTTGGGCCACGGCTCCACCTACAACAGCCTCAGCGACCTCGCTCTATTCTCGCGGCGACGAGCCAACAAACTCAACCAAATCGAGACGCAGCGACTGAGCATGCGCAATGACCTCCTCGAACGCCAAGCCCACGTGGTGTTCATGGGTCAGCAGGAACGCCGAGGCCGTCTGCTCAGTGGTCTGCGAGACATCGCCGCCTACCGGGCGCTGCTGCGACACGGTTGCTCCGCTAATAACCCGACGAATAAAGAACAGAAGAACACAATCTTCGGGAACGACCTTTATCTCGTCCCACCCAAGGAGTTGCAGCGAGAACTGCAGCGGAAGCGTCGTGAACTCAAACCGGAAGTGCAGCGCGCGTGCGTGCAGCGCCGCCTGTTGGAGAGACTGAAAGTTGAGAATCGCGTGGAGGTGTTTGATCGCACTCAGTCGCTGACAATCTTATTGGACGATCACAAGCAGCGGAAACTCAGAGACGGCCGGTCTAAATCTGAAGGAGAGACGGGGTTACCGTCGCTGCAGCCTGGTGGCACTGCGCTGGTCAGTCAACTGCCCACTGCGAGAAAGTGAAGTGTTGAAGGCCTGGCTTGCTCATGCAGCCCCAAACTGATCAAACTTATTCGAATAACTCGTACGTCACTCGCGCGGTGGAGCCACCGCTCACCCAGAGTGTCTGAGATTGGGGTTTTTGAGGAGCGAAGTGCCGCCACCTCAGCTAAATTAAATTACCGTACTCACAGTTGGTTTATGGGGCTTGTGTAAATTGAGAACCTTACCATTGCAATTTGCCGTGGGCTGCACCACCCCCCCCCCCCATGCCAGCCCCCCCCTCCGCCTCTGATAACGCCTGAGATACTGCTCATGAGATACTGCTACCGATAATCGGAGTCAAACCAACGATCTGTCGCATTCCAGAACACGTTCGGAACAAAAGGGATATAATCGCCAAAACCGGAATATTATCCCCATCAACGGGATATAATCCCCATTATCGGGATATAATCCCCATTATCGGGGTATAATCCCCATCATCGGGGTATAATTCAAATCCTCGGGATATAATCTCCATTATCGGGGTATAATCCCCATCATCGGGGTATAATCCACATCCTCGAGATATAATCCCCATTATCGGGGTATAATCCCCATCATCGGGATATAATCCACATCCTCGGGATATAATTCCCATCCTCGGGATATAATTATCATCGGGATATAGTCCCCATCATCGTGATATAATCCTCATCATCGAGATGTAATCCCTACCATCGGGATATAGTCCCCATCATCAGGATATAGTCCCTATCATCGGGATATAATCCTCGTCAAGGCTGAATAATTTATATCCCTAACTTCTGAAGAGTGCTTCGGGATTGCACAAGCTCGGGAGGTAATATATAACCTTTTAGCGTGCCAGGGGCCGGCGCGACAGCTCAGTGGGCTAGAGCGCTCGCATTGAGTGCTCTGGTCACCTGAGAGCCTAACGGCACGTGGGTCGGTGGTTCGAGCCCTGCTGTGGCCATGTCTGTGTGGTCGCAGGATAAAGATCTCATGTCTTTCTTCGTAAAGAGTAGGGGGGTACATGGCTCCACTCTCCCTTCTTTCTCCCATTGACGCGATATGACCAAAAGTGGTTAAAGCGTCCTGAATAACCAACAATACAATATCCTTTTAGCGTGCCAACTTTAACCAACATACTGAAAAGGAAGCCACATGTTGGGGTATGGTACACGAGCAGAGTAGACGACGTGGCAAGACAGACTTCATAAATGTTGACACAATATCTCACGTTATCAACGCATCCAATAACAAATAATCACCGCAGGTTTTAAATTGTCGTTGTTAGATTTAGCTTGAGTGTGTATGTGTCTTCAAGTTGGAAAACTCCAATCGCTGTCAGAGTGTGAGTAATACGTGAGCCACGTTGTATAACACAATGATATGCGCTAACAAACTGACAATAAAATGATTGTTTCTTTTGATTCTGCTGTTGATGGAATGAAGTTATGTGTTTTTCATCCCACAGTTGTGTGTAATCCGCTATGGGATGTTAATTATTTATTGCACTGTTTTACCTAATTATAGGCACTGGCAGGATAATCTGTTCCTGTAACTAAGATTGAACGACGGGGAGTCCTTGCATCTTCATTACAAGAACACATTTTTCTTCCGCTAATTCGGTCATATTTAAATTACGTTACATAAAAAAAAGCTCCTTACATTTCTAAATCTTAAATAGTGACTGATGTTGCCTCCATACAGTGGCGGAACCAGGATTTTCTCAAAGAAGCGTGGGGGGGGGGGGGGGGGCGGGGGGCAAGTCTGGAAAAGGAGTAGCGCGCGTTATTTAGGCGTCTAAATGCCGCCGAAAATGAATAAAAGTGGCATTTTTACAGCGTTCCCAGATCATGAAGAATTTTTTTTATTCACAGTTCACAATGAATTGAAAGATGAACTCCCCGCATGCAATAAAAAGGACGGATACATGATACAAATATCGGGCGATTTCCCTATTCACGCTGATTTAATATTTAAATTCCCAGTTTACGATAAATGAAAATTAAACCCGATTCCCAGTTCACGAAGAATTAGTTTCTTCATTCCCAGTTCGCGGTGAAATGAGAAGCCCATTTACGAGGAACGCAAAATACCCCTTGACCCCCCCCCCCCCGCCCCCCTTACTCCCGGCCTTACGTGAATGCTAAAAAGCTTCCATACGAAGCGGGTTTCAAAGGTTAGCGTAATATACCATACGACCTGTAATCATTTGCTCGATCGTAGGCATCTGTATCGGTAGGATTACAAAGACTTACAAAGAGGTTTTTTTTGGTGGAGTGAATTATCCGGCAACTTACGACGGTGGGGAAGCGGGTGTACAACAAAAGAAGGGCAATACACGCGTAATATGGAGTGCATGTTCCAGTGAAAAATGTTCCAGTGATCTCCGCTTTCAAAAACAAAATGCGCAATGCCGAAAACGTTATGATCGAACCAGTGAAACTTCGCTCCCCGGTGCTGCCCTCTACGTCGAGACGTTGCCACTCAAACGACAGAGGGCGCTCGTGTCGCTTGTTGCGTATCATGTCCGAACAGAGCCGAAAGTTGTTGTTTGACAGTTTGTTGTCAAGTGAATTCATTGTGAACATTCGTTGAAGAAGATGTCGGGAGCAGCCACTGTGGAGCAAGCGACGGCGATTGTAGAAGATGAAGCGCTGGTCGAAGAGGTAAAAGCACCTATTGGCCTTTGCAGTAAATGATTTGATGGCGAAACTACAAGTGAGCGATAATAGGCACATTCCTAAATTCCTGAATTCAGTGGCCTGTTTCATGAATGCAGTTTAGTCGGCTACGGGGTTTAATCGGCTAAAATCATGTACATGGTAACTGTAGCCAACTTAGTTCCATAGATGTAACTTAGTCCGCTCCAATATGGGTCCAGTCGCAAAACTGCTGTTCAGCCTGTTAGCGGTAGCCACAGCGGCTTGCTTGCAGAACTATAGCCAACTTAGTTCCATAGATGTAATGTAGTCCGCTCCGATATGGGTCTATATACCTTGTTCTATATTCTGACATCAAGAAAGTGATCAACATGTTGGAACTCATGACTTTTCCCGACCAACCGTCTGCCATATTTGTCTTTGACGGATGCCAGTACCTGTGAATGCAACTTGGTTCCCCGTTCCGTTAGCTTATGACTCTCAGCTAGAGGGCATTGTCAGTAGCTCACTTTGAACTTGAAAGACAATAGCAGCACCCTCTGTCACAGGTAATTCACGGTTACAAAGTTTGGGACCCAGGCTACAAATGGTTTAAATGGTGGCGGGACTCACCCCACTCAAGTGGCCCTGCAAAAACATGGCAGTTGGTCGGGAAAAGTTGCATGCTCCAACATTTGTTCATGAAAGTATGACCGAAATGAACTAGTGTTGACATAATTTCTTGATGTCAGAAGATAAAACAATATATATAGAATACATAAACACTATGATTGTATGTGCCCTCATTATATTAAAAGCTACAGTCGATTCCCTACTAATGTCTAAGGATTTTAACAATGACACTGTTGTGCCCCTAGAGAATTGGGCTTGTCTGGGGGCACTTACGCCAAACCCTACCCCAGATATTACAGTACTTCTGGAGATCAACTAGCTTTAATAAAAGAATTTTAAACAATTTTGTACAGTTTTACAGTGGTCGTAATTATTCCTTATTAAATAAATCTTGGTAACTTATCTTTTTGAGGTAAGGGTCTGTAAGATTTATATTGAGTAATATAATTTATATCTAAGATTAGCATTGTTAGGTCTTCTGGTATATAGCTAATTGCAATGGTAATATCAATCATAATATCAAGTCATCATTCAAATCAGTCAAATAGTCAAAAGACATTATGCAACAATTGAATTATTAAATTTCTTTTAATTAAACAATATGAATAAAATATGTCATTTAATGAGCTTGTACTGACCATTCACTTTTGTACTTTTGCTGTTTTAGAAACTGCTAGAGGAATTAGAAGCAGAAGAAATTCCAGCTGCAATACGGGAAGCCAGATTAGCTGCCCTAAAAGCGCAGGCTATACAATACAGTCAACTATTGGAGGGCAAACATGGACAATACTCGTTAGTAAAGTCTTGGTTCCAAGTTTTAACCATAAAGTGAAATACACAAATACAGTTAGTTTTAATATATGGATTTGTGTAGAAGGTGTGACAAAGTATATTACATCCTGGTATGTTAACAAATTAGGAGACATATACTGGTACAATTCTAAGATATAGGAAGGAAATGGCTACACCACAAGTAGCAATCATCTCCATGGTAAGTTTACCACTGAACAAAGCCATGTTTTAACATATGTGAAAGGAAGTAATAGCATTGTCTGTGTTTAAACTTGCCAAGCCTGGAAGTAAATCACATAATCTTATAAGCATTATATATATGCAGGACTGTTATCTTTGTTTTCTGCTTTTGTACAGAGAGTTGACAGAGGAGAAAGACTTTTTGGAGCTCACCACCACAGCAAGCCTCTGTGTCATTCACTTCTTCCATGCAGACTTCAGGCGGTGTGCCATCATGGATACCCATCTAACAGTGAGTTATAACTGCAGTCCTTATCTCTTTTAGGAGTAATCTCTGATATTTCTCTAATGGTGAATTATCTGTGCTATAATTATCTCTTTGAGGGTTATTCTTTTTCGTGGGGACATGGTGACCACTGTCATATTTTTAAGCAGTGTTTTATGTGTAACACTATCCTATACATGAGCCGATGAACATTAGGTATTTCCAATTTAAGAGTTTATTTGTACTAATTTCTTAATGATCTTGTCTTATAGCGTATGGTCTGTATGTCTCTTCAGAAATTGTCAGCCAAGTACTTCGAGACCAAGTTTGCAAAAATCAACGTCGACAAAGCAAAGTTCTTTGTAGAGAAATTGAAAATTCGTATTCTACCGGCTGTGATGGCATTCAAGAACGGCGTGGTTTGTGATAGGTACAACCTAGGATTCATTGCTTTCAACATTAAATGTCTTTTCGCTTGTGTTAGTGGAAAGTAGCAGTGATGTCCGCGAGTATCCAACCCAATGTAGAGAGATGAGTTGAATGCAGGGAAGTGTTCTTCACGCCTTTGTTATGTCCCAAAGGACAGCCTCTTCTCACGTGTACAGACAGATATCATCATTTTTGCTCATATTTCTCTAGTTCCATCACGGACTTGGCTCCTCTCCACCTAATATAATGATTGACGCGAAAGAACATTAAAGTGTCAATCTCAAATTCACCGTCAGTTGTTTCATATGTGATGTATAGTATGTATCGTTCCAGAATCGTTGGGTTTGATGACCTTGGAAATAATGACAACTTCCCCACCGTGCGGTTAGAGAAGAGACTAGGATTATCAGGTACATAGGGCGACCTCTATAAGAGATGGAGTTATATCGCGGTCTTATCGGATATTTGTTCTGGCCATTTTTTAGTATGCAGCTTCAAATACTGGACCAGGATCATTTGTTATTAAATGTTAATAAATAATGATTACAAATGCCTAAATTAGAATCATTCATGGGTTTTACATGAAATAGCGTCATAAAAACCAGTATTTATTACTAATATGCAACAATAAAATCATAAGAGCCCCGATCTCAGCCAACACGTCATTTTGTACCAGCCTTGCTCATAGCCCCTTTCCCCCCTTCCCCCTCCACCTGTCCTTTACGAGCGGAAAACCTTTCTCTGGCGTAGTGGTTAACGTACTATACCGCAGATCAATAGGTCCTGGGTTCGAATCCGGGCCCAGGCACCTAATCTGGGGGAATCCTTCATCCATTCATCGTCCCCGGAGGTTCCTTGGCCCACTTTAGCCCATGTGTGCACAAAAGCGGCCTAAAACCCCAATCCACTTGGTTTCAGGGGTGATCGATGCCCAGGACTTGGACGAGGATGAGGACGAGGAAGACGAGACGCCGCGCAAAACTAGCTCCATATTCGGAACTGGATCCAAATCTCGAGAGGCCGACTCGGATGATGACAACGACTGGTGACCTAAGATTTAGATCCGCTTCCCATGTCCACCCTGTCGTCTGTGTGCGTTCGCTTTTGTAAACACATTCACCTCAAGATCTCCTGGGGTGCAGAGTAGTTTACTGTGTTTACGATTGAATGTTGTATATTATTAAATAAAACTTGAATAAATGAACATGTATTTGATCCAATGTAGATTTTGTTTTTCCTAATGGTTGCGATGTCTTCACTCACACTAATCATTGCAAGATTTCCTAATAATTCCTGTTCGATGCATGCACGCGCATCTTGCAATGTTAATATCTATCACATATTGGTTAGAAGTTTCCGTTATTGGTTTCCCATTTTGGTTACACGTGTTCGCCTAGGCATATCCTAATACTCTAAATACAATGGTAAACTTGAATATCCAATATATATACCAGAATTGGGAATTAGTTCATGTGTAATGTGGACAGGTTGGGTACCGTGGATCACATGATCTCGCCACTTGTTGCGGGGTTGGGGGCAAAGGCTTAATCGGGAATGGGCTTTTCCGTTCCCCGTGAACTGGGAATGAGGAAAATAATCCTTCGTGAACTAGGAATGGGGTATTAGCCGACCGCAGTGATCAAGAATTTTCACTAATCGTGAACTGGGAATTTTTATATTAAATAACCGTGAAGCAGGAATCGGTAATATAGTATCATATATCAGCCCTTCCATTGTATGTAGGGATTTCTTTTAATTCGTTGTGATATGGGAATAAAGAAAATTGTTCGTGATCTGGGAACATAAAGCCCCCTTGTTAAGGTAAGCTACCCATAATAGCAAGGTAAAAGAACTCTGTATTTGTGATTATTTTATGAAAGTTTACCCAATTACACACCTTCTGGTGAATTTTTAGGATACCTTACCGTCCCGTTAAAAAAAATTCTCCATTTTCTAAGTATAGCCCCATTTCACAAAATGACCAAAACTTGACACCTACCACGAATATGTAATTTTGCTACAATTCAGCTCAATATTAAGTCATCAGTAATAGCTCTTTGGAAAGCTTAAACCTAGTGCAATACAGGAATGATACTCAAAAATGTAAATAGTAGCCACAAAAAATAAAACCATGGTATAATGATAAAGTGCAATTATGCAAAATAAGGACAGTTTTTGCCAAAATTCGAAATCACCACCTTCACAAAATTGGCTACAATTTCATCAAAAATGAAAATCTTGACACCAAACAATTTGAAAAAACTTCTAAAAAAAGAAAAATATAGGTAGCCGCGCAAATTTCCCGAGAAACACGTCCTAAAACTTGAAAAGGTTATTTCACAAATATTTTCTGGCGCAGCTTGTGTCACACCAATTATCAGTAATTTACGCCTTGTGTTCACATTTTATTAAATCTGGTTACATATAATGGTCTCCGATATAATTAGGATCTACACGAATGTTTTCTGAACTATTTTCAAGTTTTATCGATGCTTTTTTCTTGAATTTTCCGAATTTATCACGAAGAGCCATTCTCGGGGAAATACCCTGTGAATGACGTCACGAATTGGGGATTCCCCTGTGAATGACGTAATGAGTTAGGGATTCCCCTTTCACTGACACCCGCCGATGTTTGTCGCTGTTTACCGAGGTCTTTTCTAAATCGCCGAAGCTTATTATACTACGCTCTCTTCATCGATACTTACATGCGCCATCTTAGATTGTTTACATGTTAGAATCAAGACTAAAAGTATCTCAAAATTATGATGCATATATGTTTTAGATCTCTGAGAGTCTGTAAAACAACAATTTCAACATAAAACTCCGCGGTTTATGTTTATCGCGCGCGGACGTCCTAGCGAGCCGCGGTCGACATCACACACAAGATCGCGAACTGCGAACAGGCGCGCAGGGATATAAAGCCGGCCACCAACTTCTGCTCCGTTGACCAAGTGAGTGAATCATTCCAGTCGAAAATACATATATATATATATATATATTTATTTCATTTTCACGCAGTATAAACATGACGAGAAACGCTCGTTGCATGTTGCACGTTGCATGTTACATATTCCGCTTGGGGAATGTGTTTGTGTGGCATAGCTCTAAAGCGCAGGCAGACAAACAAATAGTTTATTATAAGCACCGCGAATGCCACCATGGCGACGGAAACATCCGCTTTGTCCCTTGGCCGAGCCTATCGCCGAAGAGAGGTACGAAGGGGTCACGGGATGTCACTTCCACCAGACCATGTTGTGCACCGTCCCCCGTACGAGCCACCATGCAGTCTTAAAATGGTTGCAATGGTTCACCATTTAATCGCCAGGGGCCGTCGCGGGATTTGGTGATCGCAAAGAGATTGTGACTTTAATGTTCATAATAACCGCTAGAGGTAGCTCATGGTCTTGTCAACTGCTGCAGGCGTCTGTGGTCAATCTTTTCGAGTTGTACAAGTCTTAGGACAAGAACGTCAAGGATCATTACATAGTCAGCACAAACACACACCACACCACAAATCTACCCTTCAACTGGTTATAGATCATTTGGTATCATTTGGACAAGTTTGGACAAAATATGCAATGGCCAGAGAGGAAAACTCTGGTTAGTACTTATCGATTTAGTTCCCTTCAACAGAAATCTGTAAACATTGAGGTTTTTAAGCCTACCAAGGCGTGGTGAGTCCTCCACTGTATTGAAATTGTGTTTTCCTCATCACCCAATATTTAGCATTGGCCGTGAATGTTGCCTTTATGCGTTAATCTTTCGGTAAATGGCGATGTATGGTCCCTATCGAAAGTCAAGGAAAGATAACAGCTGAGAGACTTCATCTTATATACGCTCTATACACCGAGGTTAATTTCACATATTATTCTTCTAAATCTAACTTGGTACTGCCGCTCTATACACCTCAGACGATACCGCTCTCCACATAGGGGGCGCTACCGCTCTACACTCGAGGGCACCACCGCTCTACACATAGAGGGCACCACCGCTCAGTACATCGAGGGCACCACCACACTAGACATATGGTAATACCGCTCGATACATACAATATCGTCCTATACACAGGGTCTCAGAAGGGTCAAGGTCGTATGTAAATATATAATAAAAAAGACTTTTACTAGAAATTAACATGCGGCCTCGACCCTTGACCCTTGTCACTAAATCTGAGCGTCTAGGGCTCTATGCACATAGAGCATAATACTAGTCACTGTGGTGGATTTCACGAACGTAGTTTAGCCTACTACGAGGCTTATTCGACTAAAGTTGCCATGTAAAGGATGGGCGATTTTAGCCGATTCAGCCCCGTAGCCGGCTAAACTATGGACGTGATATGGGTCACGGGGTCACGAGGACGGGGTCACGAGGACGGGGTCACGACAAGGTCAAGGATACGGCTTGAGGTGTTCGGCGAAGTTCCTGAGGTCATCCTGGATCATGTCCTGGCCCTGTGGCGCCACGACGCTCAGCTCCACCAGGTAGGACATGGACAGGGGCTCGATGTTCTCGGTGTTCCCGGGCTCCACAACCTGGGCAAGGGGAGGATGGGAGAGTTATGCCAGCTTATGCTATCAGACCTTGGCGTATCTATGTTCAATGAATATGGTATGAACTATTAAGACATACAAACTACGTGTTCCATTTTACATGTATGCTCTTATTTTCCCACCTTTTAAAAAAAAACGGGGGGGGGGGGGTGAGCTGCTTGTATCGGATACCCTTTAACCAAAACGATTAATCAATAATATTATGTACAACATGAGTGGTTAAGCTATGTTGTGGGGTACCATATTGCCGAGAGATATATTAAATTATGTTTTCGGTTTGCGGGGTGGGGGGGGGGGAGGGAGGGCGTGTAATGAATAAACTTATCCCCAATTCTAATGATTTAGTTATAATTAACTTTTTCACTTACCTTAAATATCTTTGACACAATAACCTTCATTCTGCCTTTACGAAAAAGGTATCCTTTTAAAACAAACTCGTGGTCGAGTCTGCAAATAGCAAGACGACGAGATATTTAACATAAATCTGTATGAAGCACTAAACCATTTTTTTCACTCCATGAAATCCGCATTATATTTATACTGGGCTGCAGTAAGCAACCCATCAAATGATCATCAAATTTCATCAAATTATGTCATGTTATGCCTACCCCCCATCCCCCCCCCCCCATACAAAAAAATTATAAGAATATTATTACTATGATAATAATAAACAACGACCAAAAAGGACACACGATTTTAATAATATCTATTGGCCTACTATCTGTAATACCAGTAAAAATTGATAAAATTGATTTTAATAATAACAGTCATGACCTGAAGCCCATCTCCATGAGGAACTGGGTGATGTTGCTGGAGCACCCAGCCTCGATCCAGTTTCTGACCAGTGTGTGTCGACTTTTGTCTCCTAGATCGGCCTGACCCACATAGCGCACGTGCCTGGAAAACATCCGGATGGTTTGTAATCGTCATTGGCGGGAAACGCCATGCATATGACGTCATACACATACAGTTGTTCTTCTTGGCAGCGCGCGCGTCGATTTCAACCATGTGCGTTTCGTCTCTCGAATGCAAAAGTCCTTGTATACAATCGTGTAAACTGGCAGTGAAAGCATCGGGCATATACGAAGCGTAGCGAAGCTACAAAAAGCAATGACAAATTAGAGAAACAGCTTAACCAGGTACCATACCAAAATGAGCGAGCGTCACCAAATTAATGGCTTACCATAAGGGCTTGTAAGTAGCAATGCGATAATAAAGACAGTGGTTACCATGGCAGGTCAGGGTTGCCTAGTGCTCTCCGAACTCTGAATGTGGTTGGTGGGACCCCAGCATTACCACCTGTAACATAGCCAGAAACGTATCAAGACTGTTGAAAAGGATGCAAATATTGTTTTTTTTATCCACTTGTGTGCGCATGAATGATAAACTGGGCCAAGAAGCGGTCAGCCCGATGAACTGCGGCTGACTGAAATACGCTCCAGGTGGAAGTTCCAGGGTTTCAACCCACGACCTGGTGATCCGCGGCTCAGCCTTCGTAGGAACTGCGTTTGTGTTGGTTGGTTGTATATTCAGGACGGTTTAACCACTTTTGGTCATATCGCGTCAATGGGAGAAGGAAGGGAGAGTGGAGCCATCTCTATCCCCGAGGGTAACCCCCTACTCTTTACGCATAAGGAAATGGGATCTTTATCCTGCGACCACACAGACATGGCCACAGCGGGGCTCGAACCATCGATCCACGTGCCGTTAGGCTCTCAGGTGGCCAGAGCACTCAATACGAGCGCTCTAGCCCACTGAGCTACTGGACCGGCCACAGGTTGCGTGGTGTTAAATGGTTGGACATGGCTGGGTCTGGAGACACCATAGACTTTATGTGGTTGTTATCTACCCTATTTGTTTGTTGACCCCCCTGCGCTTAGGAGGCTCTTCACATTAAGCGATTCACATAAAATCAACTAATCAGCTGTCTTAGGACCATATAACTATACCCTTGCGTAGTACTAACCAATTTGATATGTCATCTCATGGTCGTGAAACTTCTCAGGGCCCGAGGCGTCGCACAGGCCGTTGAGTCTGTGTAGCAGATAGTCTCTGTGAGCCTCCAGAATGCTGCCCTGTAGTAGATACTCATTCCATGGCCCCGGGGTATGAAGCGTCGCCATCGTGAGTAGCTGTTGCAAGTTGAAATCAAATGTTGGTGTTCTAGGCCACTTTTGTGAACATGAAGGCCAAACGGGACCAAGAAACCTCCCGGGTCAATCCAATGGTGCTGGATGAAACGTGCCCCCGAATCTGGTGCCAAGTGTCTGCAAGTTCAAAAGACATTCTTTAATGTCTTCCAGCAACTTACTTCAGCAAATATACGAACTTTGCGCTGTGAGAAAATGTGTTCCAACCTGCAATTATATACGTTGACATTTGCAGGCAGAATGATGCATAATAGCTGAAAAGTGTAAAGAGGGTTGAAGCATAGAAATAGAAATTCATTTTTATATAAGTTATATAAGTTATGACTATAACTACATGTACTGGTGGTATTTATTAACGCACAACAAAACGAGGTTATCTTTCAACATTCCAAACATCAAGACGTCAACATCAATTATGCATTTCTTGGTACCTGCATGGGTTACGTTTTTTTTTGGGGGGGGGGGGCAGTTGGTACGCCAATGGGTCCGCTCCCAGAGGCATCTCCTGATACATCTTTTGTATCTAGTTACCCCCCCCCCCCCCCCCCAACACACACCGCGTCAATGTGTTATTCTAGCTCCTTTCAATTGTATTCAATTCACCACTTCGTCTCCACGCACGACGTATTATCTTGGCATCTCTTTGCATGTCACCCATGAAATATTTATTGCCGTCACCCGGTCCCGGACAAGCAGGAAATGTCAATTTGAACGGCCTGTTGTGTTGAAGTTAATTGTGTCTACACATATATTTGCGTCTTAGATACCGAGCTCAACAACGCACCCATTGAACGTTTTTACTGGTAGAGAAACGTATGCCACGTGGAGGACATATCGCGGGCATGTTTCAGAGGGAAGTTCACGCATGCGCGGAGTGACGTCACGTAGGAACGCTGGATCGCCGCGCGCGTTTCAACGGAAACAGAGAAAAATTGGTCGGCCTAAATGAGTGTAGGGACCATGGGGATGACGTATATTCACAATCGTTCGTTATCCTGGTGACAGATGGCGGTAGCGGTGGTGGTGGTGATGACTGAGGGTGGCGACGGCGGTGGTGGCGGCCCGTCCCACGAAAGTCGGCCGTACTCCGGCCCCCTTGGTCCAATCTTGACCTTCATTTCCGAACTGTCACCGTTCAGTAAATAAAGAAGGCTCAAGTGTCTGATGGGAAAGTTATTCTATGACCCATTACACACCCGGACCGCACCAGCCTATCCACCCCCCCCCCCCTCCCTCCCCTCGCTCTCCTTAGACCCTGCTGTGCCACTTATAACGGGCGTCGTGTTTCTGTCTGAAGGTCACTGTAGCTGCCGCAGACGGGCCACGAAAGTATACTATAAACACTTAAATTATATGCGTCGTTAATGATCAAGGCATGACTAGGTATGTAGTCACGCTAGACGTTATGTCTATATATAGCAGAAATTTGCCATTAGCCCCCCCCCCCCACCACCCGCCAAACTCTGCCCCCATCCTTGTAACGCTCTACCCCCACCCTTTATCACCCTAAGCAAATGATGTGGCTATTTCGTCTTCGCGCTTGGTAAGTCTGAGTAATGCATCTTATAAAAGCTGTGGAGAACACATTAAACTAGAGTTGTCAGATTGCCAAAATTTCACTCCCAAATACCACAGCAATGACTAACGTCATTAACGCCCATTCGCACCCCCGGCGCCCTCCTACCACAAAAATTCGCATCATGAAGAAATAACAATATTTCAGTTGTTCTATCCTGGTAAATCACCCATACAAACAGGTGTTTACCAAGCGTGCGATAAAGTGGCGTGTAAGTTTTGCCTAGCATATTTATATTCAGGGTTATGGCCCATACTTCCGTGTGGTGACATGCCTCCGCGTTGACACCAGAGATATATATCATACCATGTCCGGTCCACCACAACCTTCTCCCCTCGCCCCGCATCCATCCTTCACTCTTTCCTATGGGTCATGGTGTGTACATATATGAACTCCGCAAGCAATTTTCGCGTCTGTTTAGGTTATCAAACCCATGTATTGGCCAAATGTAGCGGTTTTCACTACTTCATTCAAAGTATGACTTCAATCACAATTTGCCATTATGTGTTGGCCGACGGACTCAACAGACATTAGATCACCACTCTGTAGCGATGAGGCATGGAGTGAGTAATTCTCTCACATATGCAGCGAGAAACAGCGATCGTTCTTGGTCCGCTCCCTCGCTTTATAACTGAGACCGACTAGCTGGAAGTTATCGCGAATTTTACATGCGTTGATTCCAATACAATTTTCTGAAAAAGAAATTTTTGTCTAGCGGTCCTTCTCTAGCAAGACCAGGACCGAAAAAACACACAAAATAACTTTTACCCACGCTGCCTTCTTAGATATGCCAAAATATGTGGCGGGAATCAAATTAGAATCGGTGTGTATGGGTGGGTAGGGGGGGTCGGGGTGGGGGGCGGGGGCTTGTATTTGTTCAATATTTGTACACAGACACACGGCTTGAAATACATTGTTACCTATCGGTACCCAGATACATTGCTTGTAATTGTTACATATCTGTACACAGATACATTGCTTGCAACTGTTACATATCTGTACACAGATACAATGTTTGTAATTGTTACATATCTGTACACAGATACAATGTTTGTAATTGTTACATATCTGTACACAGATACAATGTTTGTAATTGTTACATATCTGTACACAGATACAATGTTTGTAATTGTTACGTATCTGTATACAGACACACCACTTGTAAGTGTTACATATTATGTACACAGATACACCACTTGTAATTGTTACATATCTGCCCAAGAATACTCTGCTTGTTATTATAACATATCTGTAACAGAAACACTGCTGGTAAAAGTTACATATCTGTGCATAGTATCTGGAAACTCCATGCCAACAGTAGAGCTGAAATGACTGTGGCAAGCTGACAGCTTCCTATATCACCATGATCATTGAAAAGTGCAAATGCCACAGAATGAATGTAATCAGGAATATCTGATGAAATAACATCAACTGCAATTGCTGTTCTTATGCATTCAGATACTAACCATGTTATAGAATAATTGAGTTGGTGTCTTAGGACACTTTTGGGCACACAAGAGCTATAAACAGGCCCAAGGAACTCCTATAGTGATCACACACTGATAGACTGAGTAAACCATAATAGTGTAAACTGACTGGCTGTTTAGACCTATATATAATTGTATTCAAGTATTTAAAACAATACACAATGTCCAGAAGATGCATGCCAATGCTACTCAACAGTTGGGTGTGGTGGAATGCTTTACTCTTTTAAAAATACAAGTTGAAATATGTTCACTACAGACCTTGGCGATATCAGCAATCTTGTGTATTGAGTTGAGCCTTAAATTTGGTAAATTTGATCCCCATTAGCCCACCCAGCGATAACACATCACTAACATTAATTATATTATATATTTCATCAAACAATGACTGATAACAAGTTATTAATTGAACTAATATACTCATTTATTAATGTATACATATATTTATCAATACTGGCTGCCTGCTAGCCCAGTAAACTTGACCCTTCTGACAACAAGCTGATAGGCAGAAGGGTCAAGCAATACACATGGTTAAAAAAGTAGTAATGCATAACCAAGCTCACTTCGATGAATGATTGTCGATTATGACAACGAGCCTACCTCTCTAAAACGCCTCGACCCTCTTCTTTAGACATTACTTGGACCCTAGGATGCATTCATTTTAAAGTTTGCTCTCTATTACTTGCACATCAACTATATTTTCATCGGTTGTTAACGGCTTTCCTCTCTGACGCTTCAAATTTGACCATGCTATAGAACCGACATCATCCGCACGGTGGCGCCGCTAGTTTCGTCAAAAACGCGCGCACGACTATAGACACACACAAACTTAGTGGCGCCGCCATGCGGAAGCTTTCGGGTGTATTGCCTGATGTTAACAAACGAGCCGCGGCAACTGCCTAGAAAAATTTGAAGCGGCAGAGAGGGAAACCGTTAACGACCGACGAAAATATCATTGATGTGCAAGAAGTAGAGAGTAAACTTTAAAATGAATGCATCCTATGGTCCAAGTAATGTCAAAAGAAGAGGGTCGAGGCGATTAGGAGAGGTAGGTTCGTCGTGATAATCGACAATCATTCATCGAAGCGAGCTGGGTGATGCAATGCTACTTTTTTCACCATGTGTATGGCATGGCCCTTACACCCCCGTTAGCGTTGAGGTCGTGAGGGTCATGCGTCAGGGCTAGCTGCCTGCCAGACTTAAATACATTTTCATACTTAGTCTGTAAAAGCCAGAAGCTGGCAATTCAATTAACAGCAGTAGTTCTTGTTGCCAAATAAAATTGTGTACACTCTGATTTTTGTCTAGACCTTATGACCAAAAGGCCCTTTTTTTGGTGGATAAACAGTACCTGAAGACACTGCCGGACAGAAAAACTACCTACCAAAATTGAAACTGCCACCCATCTGGCTGGCAGGCACGATTCTGGCTAATACCCTTCCGAAGGCAGCTAGGGGGCCACAGTGGAACCGCAGAAGTAACTGACCATGAGCCACCACCAAGTACTTTGTCCCGCACTATGAGATCTTAGGGGATATTTTGGTTTTCAAGCTGGATATAAAGATTTTCGTCACAGTAGATTTTGCAAAAGCCGTGCAACTTTCTCAGCTGGTACGTGGATGCGAACTAATTTGACAGTTTTTGGTATTCTACTTAGATGGGTAAGATGTTGGTTCTCCCAGAGGCACATCCTTATACATCTTTGTATCTAGTTACCCCCTTCCCCCTGGCGTCAATGTTTTATTCTAGCTCCTTTCAATTGTATTCAATTCACCACTTCGTCTCCACGCGCGACTCCCCGAGACATATCTATATTATCTTGGCATTTCTTTGCATGTCACCCATGAAATATTTATTGCCGTCACCTGGTCCCAGAGAGTAGGGGGTTACCCCCGGGCACATGGCTCCACTCTCCCTTCCTTCTCCCATTGACGCGATATGACCAAAAGTGGTTAAAGCGTCCTGATTAACCAACCAACCAACCCGGTCCCAGACAGGCAGTGAATGTCAATTTGAACCGCCTGTTGTGTTGAAGTTAAATGTGTCTACACATATATTTGCCTCTTAAATACCGAGCTCAACAACGCACCTGTTGAACATTTTTATTGGTAGAGAAACGTATGCCACGTGGGGGACATCACGTAGGAACGCTGGATCGCCGCGCGTTTCAACGGAAACAGACAAAGATTGATCGGCCTCAATGAGCGTAGGGACCATGGGGATGACGTAAATGCACAATCGTTCTTTATCCTGGTGACAGATGGCGGTAGCGGTGGTGGTGGCGGTGGTGATGACTGAAGGTGGCGGCGGCGGTGGTGGCGGCCCGTCCCACGAAAGTCGGCCGTACTTCGGTCCCCTTGGTCCAAGCTTGAACTTCATTTACGCACCGTCACCGTTCAGTGAATAAAGAAGGCTCAAGTGTCTGATGGCACATACTTCCGTGTGGTGATATGCCTCCTCGTTGACACCAGAGATATATATCATACCATGTCCGGTCCACCACAACCTCCTCTCCTCCGCTATCCTCCCCTCGCCCCGCATCCACCCTCCACTCTTTCTTATGGGTCATGGTGTGTACATATGTGAACTCCGCAAACAATTTTCGCGTCTGTTTAGGTTATCAAACCAATGTATTGGCCAAATGTAGCGGTTTTCACTACTTCATTCAAGGTATGACTTCAATCACAATTTGCCATTATGTGTTGGCCGACGGACTCAACAAACATTAGATCACCACTCTGTAGCGATGAGGCATGGAGTGAGTAATTCTCTCACATATGCAGCAAGAAACAGCGATCATTCTTGGTCCGTTCCCTCGCTTTATAACGGAGACCGACTAGGTGGAAGTTAT
This sequence comes from Arenicola marina, assembly GCA_964019135.1. Lineage (NCBI taxonomy): Eukaryota > Metazoa > Annelida > Polychaeta > Arenicolidae > Arenicola > Arenicola marina. The sequence continues at coordinate 6,655,716 of OZ025261.1, forward strand.
CGCGAATTTTAAACGCGTTGATTCCAATACAATTTTCTGAAAAAGAAATTTTTGTCTAGCGGTCCTTCTCTAGCAAGACCAGGACCGAAAAGACACACAAAATAACTTTTACCCACGCTGCCTTCATAGATATGCCAAAATATGTGGCGGGAATAAAATTAGAATCGGTGTGTATGGGTGGGTAGGGGGGTCGGGGTGGGGGGGGGGGGCTTGCATTTGTTCAATATTTGTACACAGACACACAGCTTGAAATACATTGTTACCTATCGGTACACAGATACAATGTTTGTAATTGTTACATATCTGGAAACACAAATACATTGCTTGTAATTGTTACATACCTGTACACAGATACAATGTTTGTAATTGTTACATATCTGTACACAGATACAATGTTTGTAATTGTTACATATCTTTATACAGATATACCACTTGTAATTGTTATATATCTGCACACAGATAAACTGCTTGTAATTGTAACATATCTGCACACAGATACACAGCCAGTCATTGTTACATATCTGTACACAGATACACTGGGTGTAATTGTTACATATATGTAAACAAAATCACTGGGTGTACTTGTTACATACCTATACACAGATACACCACTTGTTATTGTAACATATCTGCCAAAAAATACTCTGCTTGTTATTGTAACATATCTGTAACAGAAACACTGCATGTAAAAGTTACATATTTGTACATAGTATCTAGAAACTCCATGCCAACAGTAGGGCTGAAATGACTGTGGCAAGCTGACAGCTTCCTATATCACCATGATCATGGAAAAGTGCAAATGCCACAGAATGAATGTAATCAGGAACATCTGATGAAATAACATCAACTGCAATTGCTGTTCTTATGCATTCAGATACTAACCATGTTATAGAATAATTGAGTTGGTGTCTTAGGACCCTTTTGGGTACACAAGGGCTATAAACAGGCCCAAGGAACTCCTATAGTGATGACACACTGATAGACTTAGTAAACCATAATAGTGTAAACTGACTGGCTATTTAGACCCATATATAATTGTATTCAAGTATTTAAAACAATACACAATGTCCAGAAGATGCAAGCGTGGCATGCCAATGCTACTCAACAGTTGGGTGTGGTGGAATGCTTTACTCTTTTAAAAATACAAGTTGAAATATGTTCACTACAGACCTTATTGATATCAGCAATCTTGTGTATTGAGTTGAGCCTTAAATTTGGTAAATTTGATCCCCATTAGCCAACCCAAGCGATAACACATCACTAACATTAATTATATTATATATTTAATCAAACAATGACTGATAACAAGTTATTAATTGAACTAATATACTCATTTATGAATGTATACATATATTTATATATACAGGCTGCCTGCCAGACTTAAATACATTTTCATACTTAGTCTGTAAAGCCAGAAGCTGGCAATTCAATTAACAGCAGTAGTTCTTGTTGCCAAATAAAATTGTGTACACTCTGATTTTTGTCTAGACCTTATGACCAAAAGGCCCTTTTTTTTGGTGGGTAAACAGTGCCCGAAGACCTTGCCGGACAGAAAAACTACCTACCAAAATTGAAACTGCCACCCATCTGGCTGACAGGCACGATTCTGGCTAATACCCTTCCGAAGGCAGCTAGGGGGCCACAGTGGAACTGCAGAAGTAACTGACCATGAGCCACCACCAAGTACTTTGTCCTGCACTATGAGATCTTAGGGGATATTTTGGACAATAAAGGGACCTGTCAAACTTCTGCTGGGTGTGATCCTACAGTTTCTGTTTCAGGATTATATGCTGAGGTCAAGCTTATATGATAATGATATAATCTAGCTTGTCTTGGTGATAATAGGTATTAGGTCAGAAGCAGCAGGATCACCCTATCGGCTGTTGTATGCAGCTGAGGCCATAGCCCAGTGCCCAGAGTGTAAGGACGCAGGCAAATCTAAATGCTATCAATCCCTCTACAGTGATCTTAGTGCATTTAATTAGATGGCCTGACAGTAGCTGGAAACAGTGGGGGGGGGGGCATCTGTCATAGTCTAATATAAAATGTTCTTTATTGAGGGGACAATAGTGTATACAAAAGGATTATACTGTCAAAGTCACGATGCCGAAGTCAATGAGGGTCGAACTCAATGCCACAAGGCCAGTGCGGGGGGGAGAGAATAGCCAGATATAGCGGAGGCCATACAAAGAAAGAGCTGACTTTATTGAATATTGTTTTTGTGCAGTTCATTCTTTCTAGCCATTCTTTTATGTAAGGGTGGACTATTATTTCAGCTTGCCCATATGTGATATCTCGGCCCAGGCCCGGTGGATGAAAGACACCAAGCGCCTTGGGCCAAATGGGAAGTTCCCTTTGGTCTAATGCGTAAGGTGTTCGCTCTGGATGCGAAGGTTGATGGTTCGAATCCCGCCAGGGGCGGGGGGTAGAACTTTCGGCATCCATTCGGGCCTTGGACCAGAATACTACATTTGGTGCCGATGGAGACGAATCTGGGTTGTCGGAACCACCCGGAGCCACAGGATATGGCCAGCGTCCGGTTTGACGGCGTGGCGCATGGTGGCGGTTACTGCGAGGTCGCAGTCGATTGGGGAAAGGGTGGAGTGTGATATCTCATCCCAGGCCCGGTGGATGAAAGACACCAAGCCCATTGGGTCCCTTTGGTCTAATGCGTAAGGTGTTCGCTCTGGATGCAAAGGTTGATAGTTCGAAACCCGCCAGGGGCGGGGAGTAGAACTTTCGGCGTCCATTCGGGCCTGGGACCAGAAATACTACACATATATGACTCAAAATAGCCAATGGACCAGTAAGCTGTAAGCAATCCCCAGCATTCTCAACTGCCTCCTCCTCCTCAGCTTCTGGACTGGGACAGATGCCACATCACAGTGCTAGCCTCCCTTGCCTCCATCTGCTTACAGTATATACGCAGCCAGCCAATTGACTCAGCTGCTAGCTTTACGACCCCCTCTCCCCTGCCCAGTCCCCCCAGGGTATTAGCTTGAATTTTTTTTCTACCAGCCAAAGTTTCCAAATTTTAACTAAATTAATAATAAAAAATATCTTATATTTTGTGAATTTACAATTCAATAAAGAACAGTAATTTTGGTTGTCATATAACTTTGTAAGCGCTATGATTTTATTCTAAACATCATGACTAAAAGGATTTTTTTGCCAGTTAAACTTAAGCTGAGTGGGCCTGCCTGAAAAACTATGCACCAAACTTAAACTGCCCACTAGTTGGGGTCTCTGGTGGCATTGTTGCTGTTGTCAGATAGGGAGGGAGGTATGACTGAACCACAGGCACAGTAAATAAACTGACACAGGAGGCGGGGGGGTCTGCACAGCCTGTGTCAATCGATTTACTGTGCCTGTGGAACTGGCACGTAATGGGACTAGGGTCTCTGGCTAATACCTTCCCCCCCCACCCCCATAGTCTTAGACCGCCATCTCATCCTAAGTTAGGCCTAAGACCAACCGATACGGCATATGCCATAGCCAGGCCATACTATGTCTATCCATAGCATAGGGCCGTTTTTGTAGTAAGCTTACGGCCGTCCTAGCCCTGTTGCAGGGGCCAGGGCTACGGCCGTCCTGTCCATACACCTGTGCGCCGAGGGATTGTGAAGAAATAAAGTGTACAGAGCCTGCCAGAGGCAAAGCAGAACTAGCTTTGTCAACAAAACCTTCTCTGTAGAAGGTTTTGTTGACAAAGCTAAGCAGAACATGCACGGAGTACTATCTAGCCAAGAAGGCAACGGACGACCACTGATGAAACTTACTCGAACTGTTTCTGGTAGTTTCCCAGCACCGGCAAGATAAACCAGTAAACAATGTGGGCGAAAATAAGTGAAGAAGTATTAGAGGGCCAAATCTCTCCTTTGTCAAACTTGACTAGATGGCGCTGAATATCAAGTGTATTACGCTGGTTCCCGCAAGCACTTGCGATCGGGCACTCGACCTGGGCTGCGTACCGGAGCACGATCGATCGCCGCGAACATTTTTGGTCACTCCGAACTTGCTACGGTACGACATTGGTCACATTGAACTATTTCCGTTTGTTGCGGGAATAACCACCAACTAATTATCCTTACTTTGGAAATAGCAGCACAATCTAAATGGTGTAAAATATTGATAAATAAAAGATAATTATAGAGCATCGATATTTGCGGGTTATCCCCACTTATCTGAGAAGTATCGTCGTCCAGAGTTTAATATTATCATGCGGGACTGCTTTTGATCGCGGCGAACCATACCCCACTTCCGCTTCAAAATTGCACGCGTCCTTGACCAATCGGCCAAGTTCAATTCCTTATGTGTCGTACCGTAAGGAGTGCGATTCTCGATCGATCGTGCTACGGTACGCAGCCCAGCAAAATGCCTTTGATTTTCCGGTGGTTTTCGTGCGTGACGTCATTTTTGACACACCGTAAGTTGTTGTTCACTCACGAGCACTATAACTGCCACTGCATCTAGCTGTCAACGGTTCAACACCATCAGCATTTCAGACATATCGCCAAATGGTATACTGTGCAGCAACGGGCTGTACAAATGGTTCTCAGACCAAATGTACTGAGCAAGACCTTCTTCCGATTTCCCACTAATAAATCGCTTTGCCTCAATGGATTGCTAACGTGAATAGAAAGAACTGGCAAGCAACTTCACACAGTGCGTTGTGTTCCGATCACTTTGCAAAGGATTGCTTTGATCGTGATCAAACCAGATGTAGCCGCCTCCATCGGCTACAGTCTAACATCACTTGAAGCAGAGTCAAATCCCTACCAAATTTTCATCGACAGCTGAAGCAACAAATCTTGGTAAAGCTTACGAGAAGAAGTGGCAACTGCAGGTACTGAGCGATAATACGTACGCAGTGACACTTGGAGGCTGAGACTGATCGAGTGACAATGCCAGGACTGAATGACATCGTAAGTGATAATACACGTATGTACGTGTTGAGTACGTATGTCAGAAATATATTTTTATGTACTTGATTAATTCAGTGACGTATGAGAAGTAAACAAAGTAGTTAAATGCAAAGTTACTCAAATTTGAGTATCCTCTATAATGTTAGTAAAGTGAAACAGATTATGATATCAGTCAGGGTAAAGAAAATGTCACTTCACAAGCTTATTGGGTTCAAGGGAACCGCCAGCCTGGCCTCTAACGCTGCTTTACCGATTCATATAATACCCAATTGTCTATCCTCCAAATTACAGAATTTTTTGTCTTATCTATAGCTCACAATAACATTTAGAAGTGACCGCCGGGCACGATTTCGCCCCCTTCCCAGGCGGCAGCCCTTTTTGGAGGTGTGTCCAGGATTGACCAATCAGGAGGCGATACTCTAATTTATTCAAACCGGAAATTGCGCCTATTGTGTGAGCAAAACAAGAGCGCGTGATCATCGCTGATATAAAGAGCTGCGATTCTAACTCCAATCATGGCATTGTTGCGGAGTCAATCGTCGCAAGACTATATCAATTTGTTTGGATGGTACTTTTCCATGAAACACTAAGATCATGGTCTACTGCGCGGCTTGGAACTGCCGCTGTTCATCTGTAAATCGCGGCCCTGATCTCTCTTTCCGCGAGTGAAAACATGAGGCGGTGCCACATGAATAGTCACAATACGCGTCACTACTCCCGGCATATTGGTGCTCTGACATTGCTGGGCGCGGGTTGTCTTAATTTTTTTCTCTTTATCAGTCGGCCGAAACGAAGCGTTATAACACTCGCCAATTTAATTTAAGATGTAAACTTTCGGTGCAGATCGCGATTAAATTAGGTTGGACACCCGCTTTAACAAAACATTGTTCAAATTCGGAAAAAATCGTTAGCGGACGAACTATACCCTTTGTAACAACGGGCAGTTTGCCCGACCTTAATATTTCCAAAAAGTCGTTGAAACTGTCTGTCGGAGCCAAAAGCAAGCTCGGATATAAAATCCAATGTAAAAGTTATTCGACGGTAATATTCGAAGATAAACACCTTTTTGCACTTCATACATTCTAAATATACATTTAAATCAGATATACCGCTGCACGTTGCTCCAGCAGGGGGCGTCGGATATATAACTTTCTGAGAGTTATAGTTTCTCCACATGCAACGCCTATACAAGGTACAAAGATAACCAAGTCGTCCATGAAACTACAGTAGTCCCAGCAGTTAAAGGTCATTCGGGGGGGGGGGGGGGGGGGCGGGCAATAATTCGTAGAATTAACATAACATACCCACAGAAGAGAAAATATTGAAACAATCTGGGCGGTTGAGCAAATTGTGTGGCTCATAGCTTGTTAAGTGTGGCACGTTTTAGTCACGAAATCTTTACATCCTCGGTCATCAAATTTAAACGAGCAAAGTCGTAATTTGTAGGCCAATCACACAACCCTACGTGACGTTTCTGAAGAAGACGAGTCGGGGCCACTTGTGGCTAAAGAAGTGATTGATTTACAATTAATGATCTCTTGAGGCCGAAATTCGCGAATTAATTAAGGTGCTGGAAAATGAAGTTATCATATGAGTCTATAATTTAAGGTTTCTAGGAGTAGAAGGTTACAAGGGATAGACCACTGGGTAGGTGATTCCCCAAAGGCAGGTGAAGGGTTTACGTAAATATTCAGATGAATCGGTATTTTTGAGCAAAGAGATAACCAGTATAGGTGTTCGATCGATCGAAGTGTTGAATTCATAATATCTAAAATATATAGCGTGTAAACCTGCTTTGTAACAAAACTAGTGTGACTGTCCATGGGGGTCTGGAAGATAAATGGCGACATGCGATACAGACATATTTCAAAAAACGACATTCGACATTGACCCGCAAATTCCGAAAAAGTGATATCGACACAGGTTTTTTGTAAAAACGACATTGAAGTTAGCCAAAAAGAGATACTGAAGGTCGTGTTAAATCGACACTGGACACTGGAGCTCCCCCTTCCAGACGCCTTTTCTTGCGTACTGCGCATCCGTTGTTCAAATGGGAACGAAATGATCGCCTCTGACCATTTCTTGATGTTTTAACACGTCGTGTGTGATAACAACAACGTTGCATTTCGCGTAAGCTGGTACCGCCGCTCAAACTCATACAAGTAAGCTTGCTGAGCGAGCGAAGTTGGGACCGCGGAGCTAGGCTACATTTCGCGCTGTGATACGCCGTCCGCAGCGCCATCTATGAAATACCGTGTTAAAAATCAAGCTCCCCGCACGGTGGCGCTACGCAAGCTATGGAGCCCTAGCCGAGTGAGTCGAAGGCAGAGAGTGGTTAGAAATGTCAGCGAGAGGCTGGAAGAGCGGTGGACAGTTTTGTGCCGCCAATGGCTGCACAAATTGCCGCGGAAACAACCCCGAATTTAGTTTTTTTGGATTCCCGAAGGATGAAGAAAGGTAAGCATATGTTTGACATTCTATAACGGGTTATTAGTTGCCATGTCGGTGTAAAATTTGCCTGAGAAGTATCTGTTTACATGAGCGATAAAGAGGGATATTACTCGCTCAGTTATCTGTTAGGCTTCACCGAGGGTTATCGTTCCTTAAAGTTGCATGTCGAGTTGTTTCCCGCCAAAACTAAGCCCAGGCGAAATTTATATCAAAATTTGCAGAAAACTCGATTGTTTCATTCTATAAACTCAGGAACCTGATAAAAATCGCTGTTTCGGCTGTGGTGTGGCAAACGTGTCTATCCCAGGACACCACAGAACTCTGTCGCGGCACTGCTACTTATACCAAAGCATCGCGAAGCACACAAACTGATGACGTTTGCCACTAAAATGAAAACTTGTAGCAAATTGATATCACGGACAAGGCTTTGAGACACTATTTGGCAGTCTGGCATGGGTGGAATACAGACAAAAGAAATCTTGACTGATTCAAGGACGCATTATTATTTGTATTTTGACCTCTTTAGTTTTGGTGGGAAAAGAGCTCGACATGCAGCTTTAACTTAACTTTTCTGAACTTAGTTTCAGACAAAGGGAAAATAATAATTACTAGGCTCTCAAATGCTAATCATCATACTTCCTAATGGGAGTTCCATTTGCATATATCTAATACCAGAGGGGGTGGGCAGACACTAGCCTGAATGTTCAGACGTTACAGTCTTGACACTTGTTCTTGTGACAGTCACAAGAACAAGTGTCAAGACTGTAACGTCTGAAAATTCAGGCTAGGCAGACACTAGCCCTGGTACATACGTCTCTTACCACGCCCGTAAACGGAGCAAGGGTGAGGGCCATGCCACTCACCAGGCCTAAAATTAGAAATCGCGGACCGGTGGCTCAAGTTGAGAGTTCTTACAGAATAAATATGCAGTGCCTACCCGTCAATGTGCTCCACTATGTTCCTGAAGCTTTTATGACTTTCGGCGGACACTCATTTCTTTGGTTGGTAGTATATTTTCTTGTAATCCGGGCGATTTTTGTCACCTCTCGCTTCATTTTAAATGCTCTGCCATTCATCGGACGGCGGAGCATTCAAAACGAAGCGAGAGAGGACACAAATCGCCTGGATTACAAGAAAATACACTACCGACACTACCAAAGAAATGACTGTCCGATGAAAGTCATGAAAGCTTCAGGAATCTAATGGAGCAACTTGACGGGTAGGCACTGCATATTTATTCTGTTATGAACTTCAACTTGAGCCACCGGTCCACGATTTCTTGTTTTCGACTGTATCAGCGGCATGGCTCTCACCCTTGCTCCGTTTACAGGCGTGGTAAGAGAGGCATATACCAGGGCTAGTATCCACCCTTCCTTTGTATGCGGTGAGTTCTTCTTTTAATTAATCGTGACCTGGGAATAGAGAAATTTATTCTTCGTGATTTGGGAGCACGACACCCCCTTGTCCCCCCCCCCCCATTACTAATTATACTACTAGTGAAAGTAAACATATGCTTCTACTACTACTAATTAAATATATTAACTTGTACTAGTACAATCTAGGTGCCTATATTAACTGATATGATATACGTGTCATTATTTTATATATTTAACTATAAACTATATATATTGGTATCGGTGACAACTGGCCACCACCATGTAGTTATTGCTTCAGTTTTTAATGTTTATCATAAAATGTGAGTGTGTCAGCATGTTCCCTGTATCTACACAGACTAACCGTCCCTGTCTGTCGTACAGAGAGCAATTGTTGTCTCCCGACCTCTCTACAGCCCCGCCCCCCCCCCCCACCCCCTCGCCTGTCTCCTCCATCCCTCTCGACAAATGCCGCCTGGCAGCGAGTGCTCAAGCTAAGTTTGTTTGTTGGTGAGAGTGACTCGGCTGTTATGCCATTCGGCCATTATGCATAGTATTCCTAATGGAATGGAGCTAAGGCAAAAGCCAACATTGGCAAGAGTAACAAGCAGAGGAGTACGTCCAGACCCCTACCCTTTTGAAGGAAGAATACAATTTCTCCAGCCATAGACCTGCCTCCTAACCATAAAAAAAATGGTAGCCTTCCCAGCCACAATTTTAGAACCCCTCCCCCACTGGTTGCAAGTTTTTGGTGGAGCCCTTCTGGATGCGCCACTGCTACGTGAGTGGATCTAATCTCCTGGATGTAGTTATATGGTCTTTTGCTTGCCCTGCTGACTGGTCCCCCCATTATGTTTACTTTTGGTTGTGCCACTCAGTTTCATGGTTAGACCCTTTATCTAAATAATAGTAATAATGATAATATTCTAAATGGTATAATGAAATATTTTTTATTGATAATTTCAATACTCTTGACTGCCCGTGCTATATGAGCACTAAAATATACACCTCCCATACTTTCTTCAGGGATGCAAATGCACTTAAAGCAATATACTTACATGCACTGTCTTAGATTTTTTATATTTCATAATCAAGACTAAAAGTGTCTAAAAAATTATGATGCATATGTTTCATATCTCTTTGAGTCTGTAAAACAAACATTTCCACATAAAACTGTGTGGTTTATTTATATAGCGTGTGGACGTGATAGCAAGCCACAGTCGACATCACATACAAAATACCGAACGGTGAACAGCCGCGCAGGGATATAAAGCTGGCCACCAACTTCTGCTCCAGTGGCCAAAATGCTTCCCCCTGCGGAGAGCCCACAGGCTCTCAGGATTTAAATTCAAGACAGAATGTACTTATTTGACATGGAGAAGAGCTTGTAATGCAAAAATTTATGGAATATATTGCTGTATTATATGGTAAAGGTGATCCAGAAAGGATATATATGGAATATGCACCCTATTAATCCATTCACTTAACTACATAAACTAATTAAGCACCAGCATTTTTTCTATTGTATTCACCTTTTTATATTTTATGTATCTTTATGACAGATCTAAAAGATGGGTAATCAATATGCAGCGCCAGGACCTGTTGAAACGAGATAGCCAATATCTTCAAAGAAACTGTGTAGTCTGCTCAAACCATTTTGAGGACTGCATGTTCATGAATGTTCATGAGAAGAAAAGTTTAACAAAGATGGCAGTGCCAACGTTGTTTTCCATCCCAAACCCACCACACCAAGTTGGGATGAAGCGTAAGCTGCGTAAGCTGCGTAAGCTGCCTATGGACAGGACTGTTAAAAGTGGAAGAAAGAGTGTACTGGCTCTTGAGTACATCGCGAAACAATCATCCCATGCAAAAGGATTACTTTCAACCACAGGTAAGTAGCTGTAGACTCACATACATACATATACATACATACATACATACAGCTGTATAAGCAGGCTTGAAGCCTATCAGCTGGTCGTGGCTTTTAACCAACGCTTTTACATTTATAATCAGTGCATAAACATACCGCAGAACTGGAGGATTTATTGATTTACTGAGAAGGGAAAATACAGGTTTCGGGTGTAGAGGTGCTGTCGCCAGACTGTGTCCAACCTTCCCTTGAAACAATTCAGTGAGGGGCCGTTACTTCATTAGACTTTCTAAATATTAGCTCCTTGCCAACTACCTAAGGGTGGTACCCTTGTAGAGACAGGACTTAGGTATGCATGTAATGGCCTGCTATGATTTTTTCTTAAACACTGAGAAGATTTTTGGCTTGGTCAATATGCAGTTGAACAATTAATACACAGCATAAATTTTTAATCTTACAAATCTTCAGACGTACAGCTTGCCAGCCTAAGAAAGGCAAATCAGCATCTTAGAATGCAGATAATGGAGTGAAATAAGTCTAGTCAAGCTGGCCATTCAATTTATTATTATTATGACGAAAATTCGTCATATGTCAGTTGGTCGTTTGTCTGTTTCACTAAAAAACGGGAAGTCGTCTTGTGACCTAACGGCTGCATACATCGGTTCGCAGTCTTTAGTATCTAATAGCTAGGCTATAGGGCTACACGATACTCGTCACCCAGGTTAAAGGGTCAAAGGTCAAGGTCACAGCCATTTTTTGAAAAAAATAACTAAAATGCTTATATCTCCGTTAATATTGACGCTAGAGATCTCTGGTCAGTTTCAATATGTGCTAGCATTCAAGGCGCCATTTTCGGGTATTGTTCACTTTTTGATGCGTAATACTCATTTTCGAGTAAAATGAGGTCGTACGTTTTGCGGAAAACGCACTAAATGACCTCTGTCCGTTTTCTCTCTTTTGGGCACATTTGCCATCAAGCTATCGCTATGACGTTCTAATATGCCATAGAAATATGAATTGAGATGAGTTGTGTCGAATCTTAGAGTTCTCTGATGCGTCACGATGACGTCACTTTTGGTACTTAAAAAAAATCGTCAAAAATTAGAAAAAAATCCCAAAAATGAGTAAGTAGCATCATATTGTAGGAAACGTAGTTCCTCATATAGCTGCAAACTAAAAACAATATGTTCCTATCTTACTTCAGGTTCCAGGGCCGACGGCAGTTCTCTATGGGACTTCCCATGTTAAAGTGCTGTATCTTTAGGCTAGGAAAAATGCTTTGTCGTGTATTTCACAAGTGCCTCCATCAAGCGACACCGGCATTTTTCTTAGTTAAACATGATACATAGTAGCCTCAGTGCTTATCGCATGCGATTGGAGCAAATAGTGACGTCACAAGATTTTTTTGAAATTTGGCCAATGGTGAAAGATACGGCTTTTTGGTGTTAGCAGAGGCTCCCACGGGTGTCCTTTTCAAGCCATCTCTCAATGCTTGCACCTGTGGATGGATAATACTAAGCTGAGTCATAAGCTGTCAACATGGTTCCATAGCCACATTACTTTTCGGTATATAGTCGAAATCGTTTAACATGGGATCCTATGGGGAAAAATGAACTTGATCGAATATGACCTACTTCCGCTCAAGCTATTTCAGCCTCCTTCGCCACACAGTGAGGTAATATCACCTTAAAGCAAGTTATAAGAAAAACACGGCGATATCTGTGTTACTTTTGTTTCCATGGCAACGAAGCCACTTGCCTAATGATAAACATACAGATTCTTGCCATTGAAAGAAAAATCGTCAAAAATCAGATAAAATTGCTAAAATTGCATTCTTTTCGCCAACTAGTTGCCAATAAGCATCTACAGATTACTTAATGCTTCAATCAGGCGGATGTTGCTCAGTTATGGCGCTAGAGCGCTTCAAAGTGGGACGACACCTTTGCGGGGCCACCAATGATGAGTGAATAGAGATTGTGTCCATCTTTAAAACAACGTCAAAATTAAGAAAAACATGCCAGAGTTGTGATCTTTACGCCAAATGGTAGGGACCATTGATCGGCAGAGAACTAGTAAAAGAAACAAATGAGTTGCTATATCACTTCGCATGCAGTGTTCTTTGTTCTTGTCCTAGGTCTCCGTGTCTCCGCAATGATGAACTAATGCAACTTTTGGCCATTTCGTCAAGCCATAGCTGAAGGACTATTCTTTCTATCGCCTAGCTCTTCAATCGAATAAGTTGTAGCAGTAAACCTTGGCGTATTGCCACTTGGACGTTGTCGTGCGTCACGTAATAACGTCACTATGACGTCATGACGTCACACATCTTACGTAAGCTATTACTCAGCTATTATAAGGTATGGCGACTTTCGGGTCGCTTGACGTTGCAGGTCGTGTTCAGGGACAGTTTGTGCCGTGTGCAACTTTTTTGACGCAGGGGATAAGTATGCGTCAAAAATGACGTCATAGCTAACGTGCCCCTACGAAATGTTAGGTTTGCTTTATTTTCAGGCACTTTGGCAATAGCTGTCATAACCCGAGTTGATAAGTAGACATATTAAAGAATTAGAAGCCATCTTGAGCATTTGCGCGAACGTCAAATGACGTCATGTCACGTCACGATGACGCATTATTAGATAAAAAGTAAAATTCGTAGCGCAAAAATTCGTAGAACAAAATTTCATGTTCACTTAAACACGTCGTCTTCAGAGACACCTATGGCGAGGGGGCTAAGTGTGCGTCAACGTCATAGCTTACGTGATCCTACGAAAGTTTGGGCCTGCTTGATGTTCAGCTAATTTGGCAATAGCTACCATCACCCACAAGTTCATGAGTTCACCCATGATTTCGTAAGTAGGTATACTTAACAAAATAGAAGCCATCGCGAATATTGTCGTGATGGTCAAATGAAGTTCGTGAAGTCACGAAGACATAATAAATAAAAGATACGAAAGTACCGTTAATATTGCTTCAAGAGAAGCGCCTTGGCTTCAAACTGGATGTCCAATTAATCTCCGCCTACAGTGCCACACTGCCTGTCGAAGGCAGCATTTAGCCGAAATTGCCCCTATAAGGCCCTTAAGCCAAAATTGGCCCTGACGACTCGTAACGTCGCCATTAAAGTCCATCTCTTATGTCCTATGTTACTTTGCATATAATTGATCCATTTGCACTATATTAACGAAATTCCATACGCACTGAATTTATTTGTCACCAATATTACCAATATTAGCCATTTTATCACAGACCTACCCAAAAAAGTAGAAGATAGACAGGGGCAAGTATTTCATTGATTCGTGACGTCACAAGATGAACCGGTTTCGTTGCGCAATACGGTAAACGCGACTTTTGAGCATGGCGTCTATAGGAGGGCCATCGTCCTTCCGCATCGATCGGGCTGCACCTATGCCAGCACGTTTATTTGGAATTACTCATAGTGAGGGTGAAGAAGAACAAGTGGATGTATTCGGGCAACCGGAGCATGTGTTCTGCCGCCGTACGTATTGCTTCGAGCCATCTCGACTGGAGATTGCTAAGGAACTGTAAAAGTTGAAAACCTCAAAACGCTCTTCGCAAAACAGTAGTGCGAACGCCTCATTCATAAAAAGTGATGCTTATTATATCGTGGGATCTAGATCAAAAACCTGCAAATATGTCTTGTAATCAAATAAAATATTAATTGGACGACCAGCAGGCAAATTGGTGAAAGCTACTTAGTTATTTGTCCCAACCGGACACCATAACTTTCGTGTTTCCACAAGTATTACTATAAAAAGTACGTGATGAACCATATGACTGGATTAGTGCGCTGCGTGCTTTTTAGGCTAGGCCGATAAATGCCGCCCTCCCTCCCTTCTGATGTGCATAAAGAACTTCTTTTACTACATACATTTAACCCTGGATCTAGATTGTATGTCTACGATTGGACGGACATCCCCGAGACGACCCGTCCCCTACTGTAGCCTAGCCCACCCTTTCCATTTTGGGGAAGAAACGTAGCCCGTAGGCTGGCAACACACTGGCAGTGGCAGTGGCTACTGTCCTGAATCTGTTTGTTTTCAGTAACAGTCTGTGAGTCATTGTCACGAATGTTGCTCTAACCAACAAGACCACACCTCTAATGTCATAGATCTAGGTCTATCTAGATCTACATGTGGCAAATATTTGTAGCAGTGAGTCAAACCATTCCTACTAGCCTCTGCTAGAGGGATCAACCCTTTAGCCGAAGAGGTAGAGTGGTTGACTTGAGATCGGGAGATCGTGAGTTCGACTCCTGCTGGGGACCACACCGTCCCCCGCCGTTACATATTCATCATGAGATAATGTTAACCGAAATAAACATCTTAGAGCTTCCCTGCTGCACGTCTACATTCATTCAAACACCGCGGGCAGTCGAAGCGATCGCAGCGCACTCAAACCGGTTCATCTTGTGACGTCACAAATCTGTACTCTGGGCGGGGGTTTGGAAATGGATCGTTCGCTGCTTGAGTTTATTTTAGTGACTTTAGATATTAATATTTATGGCATAAGAGACATTGTAGAATAATTGCATCTGATAAATGGCTTTAGTAACCACTTGGAAATGTATATTTGGAAGTGGTTTAGTAACAAATACCCCCCCAAGAGATGGACTTTAATACAGCTTCCAAATGTACTTATGTATTTTCGTCCTCGACCTATGGTCGAATATCTCTTGTTTATTTGTACCCTGGTTTTCCTCACATATGTTCTGCTATTTTTTATGTTAAACACTATCCTTGATAACAGGTAGTTTATTTTGATGGATTCATATCTAGAAAGATTCTATGTCTCTTTGGACATAATGCAGTACAATGCAGAGTTGGTGATCCAAATAAGTTTTAACGCAGATGACCAATTGCCCAATTGCAACTTGAATGAGCAAAAAAGGAGAATTAGCCGAAGAAATTAGAGACGAAAAAATTCCAAACGGCGTGCCATAAAAAAAAGAGCTACATTGCGTTAGGACATCATTTCTGATACACAGTCGTCGTTGTTTTTGTTTAGATTCGTGACTGGATTTTTATGTGAAATCCTTACTCCGCTACTGTTATATTTGTGAGTTTAAGCAAATAACTGTGTGTGCGCCACGGGTCAGTTTGCATCTGAGACATTGTCAGCCCCTGTAAGGCTGTATCCTCAATGACGGTTTATGCATTTGCGCCTCCAATTATCGCCCATGGGCTATACCGGCCTAACGGGGATGGGCCTCTAGGCGCGTGGCCGCTGCTCTCGGTGCACGAAGGTGTCAATGATTCCTTAGACATTAGGCCCCAGTAGGCATAATTATTGCTTATGGATCTACTTTAAAATGTAACAAAAAACCCATATCAGCTTATGGGTAGGTGTAGCCTGAAAACAAGACAGTTGGCAATTGGAGGACAAATAACGTCTGAACTCAGCGCACACGGTTTCTGTTCAGGAAACCTATTTTCCCATCTTTACTAAAATACTCATTTGTCAGTCTTATTTTGAAATAGATTTCTTTTTTGATGTAATTCGAAGCGTGGGGCGACAAGATTTATTAAGGCAAGATGACGTTTGCAATGAAAACTTTCCGGACAACGAAATTTCCCATTTACGAGAAAATATTCACTGATTCGAAAAGAAAAAAGCACCTAATAAGTGTATGTCAACTTCTGCGGCTTGATGGCACCATTTACTTTTTACCTTGACGTCGTAGGGTGATACCATTTACATCTTTGTAAGGGGTCATAGGTTTGAATTACTTTGTAGTGTTTTATCATTAACTCTGTTTTTAAACATCGACGCATACCTAAAGTGCCCCCCGAGTTAACTTGAAATCAGTTTAGTAACAATTGAGGCTAAACTTGGATTCATTGCGCGAAAGCACACGCCTCCTGCAAAAGTGGATATAGCAGATCAACCACTACCCCCTGACCATTGCATTTAACCTCGGTACCCTTATCAAATGACGCAATGGACTTTGCCAACCTGACCTAGATTTTGAACCAATCAGGTGGCTGTTGGATGACCTTTACATTTGCGCGACTGACAAGAGGACGATAACAACATCGTCTGCTCTATTAAATAGCATGGCAGGTCATGTATTGTGAGGATAGGAATCGAACTGCAGATCGGATAAACAATTGTTCAGACAGGCCCCAGTTCATAGGCAAGGAATATGCATAGATTTTGTCCTCAACTCAAAGAGTAATTCACGTAATTCAAGTAAATAATTCACAAATTTCGATGTCCGGAGAGTTTCTGTTGCAACTATAACATTAATACAGAAAGCAAGTTGCTACCCTTAGATATTTTCATTGGTGTGAACGCAATTATATGGACAATAGACAGTGGTGATTGTTCATAGACATGATGTTATACATTGAGATGTACTTACAGCAGTGTCATGCACATGTGCAGGCGAATGGCATACCAAAATTGATTTATACAACAGTGTGACTTATATATGGCTAAAGTCTAAGTATTTCTCAAAATCAGCGGGTCTTACTAATACCCTAAAAATTACAGTATTTGCTTGTATAGTGGTTTCTTCTTCATAACTTTTTTTTTGCCACCTAAAAAGACTAACACAGGGAGTCATCTAATAGAGGGATGCCCTGAGATGGGCGGTATCATTGCACACTCAATTCATTCAGTCGAACAAAGCTGCTATGCTGATTATGGCTCTTCCAGCTCAAACCTTTCACTTACATCCTCCAGGCATGGTGTACTTGTATTGACTCAAATACTTAATACAGCCCATACTTATATCAAATATATGCGAAAGGTATGAATGACAATGATAGACACTTAGATGTCTAACAACCAGTCAGATTAGTGCAATGTCTTTGTTCAGAGCCAATTGGGTCGATTGCCATGCTGCACTGCCATGTAGTGTGTTAACAAAAAGACTGAATTGTGTGCCAGTTGTATAGTGAGCTGTAATATCAGTTCTAATAAAAGACAAAGTCGCATAATAAAAGGGGCTTTAACATATAAAAGTGTTCTGTGGACAGCAAAAAGACCAGATAACTGAGGGAGTTATATAATAAAGCAGGGACCACTGTAATATGTAATATATATATTTGGTGGGTGAACTAATATTTGATGTTCATCAATATAACTTGATATTGGTTGTCCTTAGAACTTCAAAATACCCAAAAACTTATGGTTGCTTCTAAAACTCTATCAGGCACCACCCATTCTCAACGTTAAGCTGCCAAATGTAAATTTATTTTAAGCTTGGTAATGAATTATTTTGTGTTATATAGAAACTTAAGGCAGCAGATCTGTTTGATATATATGCGTAATATTTACTCTTGGTTGCCTAATGGTACTTAATTGTTCCAATTTAACTTTAAGACAAGTATTCACAATCTTAAGAAAAATTCTCTATGAGATCAAAATTAAAGTTTCACATGAAATAAAAAATAAAGAATAATCACATAAAAGTTATTCAATTATGTAATAAATATGATAAATATTTGTTTGTAAATTTATCTTATTTTATAAGATTATAATCACATTCTCAAATACACAAATTTTATATACACCTATTGTTAAATATCCATTTAAATAAATTTACAAAAATTTATACTTTTTATATTTTCCACTGTATTTGTATTCACTTGTACAAAAATAATCAGTGTCATAATTCGTAAATAAAATGCTGTACACCTTCATTGCAGCACCATGCACCATGGCCTCAGCGAATGAGAATGTCTCAATATCATCAGCAGAAACAAGTACAAGCTCAATCAGGTCCTATAACAGTAAGAGTAAAGCCAGTTGTTGTGTTCCACTTTGTAAAAAGATAGGTTATGCTCTTGAAGATCAAAGGCATGTGACATTTCATAAACTTCCACTTGAAAACATAGAAAGAATGAAGAGGTGGATTGTGCTAATTCGAAGAGATCCAGGGCCACTCTTCAAGCCCAACAAGTACACAAAAATTTGTTCAAGGCATTTTACAGAAACAGACTTTGTGCTGACAAGAGGAGGACGCAGATTCCTTAAAAGCAAAGCAGAGCCAAGCATATTTCAGTGGAGTAAAGACAAGCAAGCTCCCAGAGAAATGGTGAGGCATGGCGCTGGCTGTCAATCATGTCCACTGGTGACATCCAGTTCACGGGAAGTTAGTGGTACTCCACCTTTTAAACTGAGGGCAGCTCTCTGCATGATGAAATCAAGAGACTAATGCATGGACTTGCAGCTGAGTTGTTTAAAAAAGAAAGGGTCTATTTGAAAAAATAGTATGAGAAAACATTGCAAGTATTGTTTCAGCAGTTGTTTGCCCATTCCAAAATATGTTCCATCTAATATAAGTGTCTGTGTGGTCGCAGGATAAAGACCCCATGTCTATCTTCGCAAAGAGTAGGGGGTTACCCCCGGGGACATGGCTCCACTCTCCTTTCCTTCTCCCATTGACGCTTTATGACCAAAAGTGGTTAAAGCGTCCTGAATATACAACCAACTAAAGTGGATCTTTTTTATCTCTTACAACAGACTGACTTTCACTCCTCTGAGCCATGGATGATATGTGGCCTCTACACATGGAAACACCTAATTGATAATTGGTGGCTTTTAGATATTTGTCAAGCACCATAAAAGTTCAAACCTGTTAAAAATTTGTATCCATTCATACTCAACATTAATAAAATCATTCACCCTTCGTCATCCCAGATCCATTGGGTGCACGAAAGTGGCATAGAACACCGATTCAGTTCATGTCATTTGATCATGCAATGAGTATCAACATCGAATTGATGTCCTGATTTCCTAATGGGTTTGCAAAGAAGATTCTGCAACTGCACTCCAATTCTAGTTCTCAACGCTGTCACGCCTATTGCGCAGGAACCATGCATTTCCAGTACTTTTCCTTTCAGAAACAGAGTGATCGCCAGATAGCGGCCATGATGTCTGCACCGATGATGCCCCTTGATGGCTGTGATGATGATGACGATGAAGGGGTGGTGGTGGTGGAGGGTGCCAGCAATGAAGAGGATCTGGAGAGGCTAATTGAGAGTCGGCTGCAGGAACTGGGCTTCGATGACGACGTGGAGCGTGAAGTGACCAGGCTACAGTCCACTGTTGCCCGCACTGAGCGTATGTACAATAACAAGCTCCGTTAGGTTGCTAGGTTTGAACTGATTACTTATGAGTAATGATAACTTGACCATGAATCAGTTATAGCTGGTATAGCCACATGTTATGCTTTCTGTGATATTTGAACTTGAACTTAAGTTTTAATCTCTATACAGCAAGGTATGATCTTGTGTATAAAACGAAATACCTAAATATCCTGTTTAAACAATAAATAAAACTCTGCATTGTGCCAAAGTATATGATTAATTGCCGATATACTTTTTCCTTTTGCCAAAACTTTGAACCTCCAAAGTGAATGAGGTATAAATTAAACGAAAATATAAATTTAATACGGTATCTGATATGTATCTTTATCATGGACGTATCTTCATTTTATATCTATTAAAAATGGTGACGCTACTGTATTAGAAGGCGAATATTAATTTCGGCTGAGGTGTCCAATGTATACAGACTTATTAAGGATTTATTCAGGCCAAATACTGGGCGGGGGGCAAATTTTGAGAGCCTTTTAGATCTAATGCAAAACGCAGAAAATTAGGTGTATCTACTTTAGACCTGTATCATAAAAATACAAATAAACTGCATCCTCTGACAGGTCGGTACCGTGAGGTGAAGCGGATATTTCACGACTGCCAGGATGTGATGGACAAGTTCCACAGAGACATGGACAGGGAACCAGTCCCAAGGTAAGTCCTATATATACCGGTATTTATATATATTTCCCATTACCATTGTTCCAGAAGGCCTGGCTAGACTATAACTTTTTTTTGCTCGACCCTTCCGATTGTCGCGATACGACCTACAGAAATTTAATCAATATTATAAATCAAACAATTACATATCCCCTATGTGCCTAGGGCCTCCCCGATAACTCTGTGGATTAGAGCACTCGCCTTGAGGCACGTAGGTCGGTGGTTCGAGCCCCGTTGTGGTCATGTCATGTGTGGCCGCAGGATAAACATCCCATGTCTTTCTTGGCAAAGAGTAGGGGGTTACCCTGGGGGACATGGCTCCTCTCTCCCTTCCTTCTCTCATTGACGCGATAGGACCAAATTTGGTTAAAGCGTCCTGAATATACAACCGACCATGTTTCTGTCCTCTTTTCTCGCTTTTCGTTTGGCTGGTGTGAGTCGCCCCCGCTGCTTCCCACTGTAGCGTTTCCATGGAAGATCTAGTGTTGATGCCCTGTATAGTAATTTCAGGATGTTAAATGTGTTCTTCTTGTAGAACCATTTCTGGTGTAAGAGTTTAAGTAGATATGGCTGCACTCTCCCTTCTTTCTTCTATCGACGCGATATGACCAGAATTGGATAAAGCGCCCTGAATGCACAACCTACAGCCTCCACGTGCACAAAAATGGCGTCTGTAAGATTTGACACTTGTTCCAGTGAGGACAGCGAGGTGATCGGGTCCGACTCGGATGATGACGTCCAGTTCATTCAGACGACCTTCGAGCCTCAACGGATTGGTGGGCGCGGCCCCGTGGGCCTAGGACCGGGGGGCAGGACCTTGGGAGGGGGTGGGGGGCTGGAGATACACCCCCTGGCGCCGCCTCCCCCGGGAAGGTAAGCATGTAGCACGCACGAGGCGACAGACCTCAGATGATTACCTTCTTACATTATCTCGTTGGTTACTTGTTGTAAGATGTGATGATTGAACGCTATTGAATGTGGGTGACCTGTTTTTCTCCTTCCCGTGTCCCATGTGAATGGGATTTATACCAGTTGTAGCGCGATAATATTACCATTATAAATACATACCTTTGGTTAAATTTCATTACCGTAATTTCCGCATATACGTCGCACCGAATTATATCCACGGATTATAAAATACCCACGGCTTACAAGACCGTAAATACGGTATGTCCTTTACGAAATTTTCATGTACATATTATCTTTAATTCACCCTGGTCATTATGGTTTTAAGACCAACAGTTTTCCGCATACCACACATGCCGTATTTCGTGTATATGCCTGTATATATATATATATCTGCTGTTGCCTCCCCACTCTCTGTGACGCCCGTGTGTGCCGCAGTCGGCGGATGGTGAACCCCCGGTCCATTCACTACATGCAGCCCTCAGGATCGCTGTCCGGCAGCCTGGTGCAGACCATGCAGGTAACCGCTCAGACCCAACTTTAGCAGCTCCTGGCGCCCCAACAGGATGGCAACAATAAGGGGTCTGGAAGAGGGGTGTGGGGTTCCAGTGTCGATTTTTCAAAATTCCCAGTGTCGATGTTTCGAAATTCCCGGTGTCGATTTTTCGAAAATCCCAGTGTCGATTTTTTGATTTTTTCCAAATTCCCAATTTCGATGTCTCAAAATTCTCAGTGAATGTTTTTCCCGACGTTCAGTGTCTCCCAGACCCAACTGCAGCTCCGGGCGCCCCAACAGGGTGGCAACAACAAGGGGTCTGGAAGAGGGGGGGGGGTCCAGTGTCCAGTGTCGATTTTTCGACATTCCCAGTGTCGATTTTTCGACATTCCCATTGTCGATTTTTCGAAATTCCCGTTGTCGATTTTTTACAATTTGTATGCTTAAAATAGACCAGAGAAGGTAAAAATTGCCCTTGAAAAGTCCTTGAATTTTTCTAGTGCTTGCCTTAAAAAGGCTTGAATTTGATGGAACCTGGCCTGTATGAACCCTGTAATCTGTTATTTCCTCTGTACCACAGGCGCCTAGCAGACCCATGCCCCCGCCGCCTATGAAACAAATGTAAGTGGACCTTCTACCTGTGCCCTATACACCACGGCTCATATTCCAGTGTTCACTAGCCGCTGTGTGCCCAGGAATGTACTCATCGTATCTATTTCATACTTTCTCAGCATTTGATCTTAACTGATACTCGCATGAGAATATATAATATATATATATTCTGTGTCTAACAATAATTTTATCATCCTTTTGGGTTGGGATATATGTGAGTAATTGCTCAAGGTCGTCGCTGAGTTTCGCGCCATAAAGTCGGTATTGTTTACGTGACGCACGCACGTGTTCGGCATGTCGTCTGCTGGTGCCACCCCATGATCCTCTGCTATAATCTATAAGCCCATTTCTCCCATAGCGATCTGGCAATGGGTATGAAGCTGTACTGCTTAAATTGAAAATATCATTATGAACTTTAGGCCTGTAGGCCAGACATACAACAAACGACATAATCATCACCTGGCAAGTTTTGCCCTTGAACAGTAATGACCAGTGTAAATCAATGGGTAATACATAGAAATTTCGCAAAAGACTTACCGTATTCGCCGCTTTGTAAGCCGTGGATATTTTATAATCCGTGGGTATATTTCAGTGTGACGCATCTTCGGAAATTACGGTAATGAAAAATAACCGAATGTGTGTTCAGCCCGGCCTGCCTGTCTATCTTATGATCCCTCTCCATGACCCTCTGCTATAGTCTATGACCTCGTTCCTCCCTTAGCGACCTGGCATTGGGTATGAAGCTGTACGGACGCAAGTTCAACGACATCTGGTACAAGGGGACGCTGATCGACATCCAGAATAAGGACAGACTGAGGCCAGAGGTGAGTGGTCACCATGGCGACCACAGTGACATGGATAGCAGAGACCCGCCATCTTGTACAGTGTCCAAAGTGAATGATATTGACGAAGGCTTATCTCATTACGTACTGGCTGGAGATTTCTTTGACACTTTACCTTTGGGATCTTAACTTGCTGTGTTCGGTGTAGACATGAGATTTGTCCATATATCGCTAAATATATATATATCGCGATATATGAACAATTCCGATGTAAATATATATAATAATTATCTTTTTGTTGCTATCCGTGTAAACATTATCATAAATTACCATAACTGATTCCTAGCATGATTGGTCATATTACGTCAGATGGAAAATACACCGGTTATCCGTCCAGCGATAATATAAGAAAAAATTTTTTTTAGGGATTTATTAAAATGTAAACTGGTGGACAATTCAATTATTGAACATGACGTTATTTTAGTTAACGCCTGCGCATGGCTCTTGGGCATCAACAGTGAAGCGCCGGTCGGTCGCGAATTTCCCACAGCATAGTTATGAGGATAACCTCCTTCCCCTCTTGTGTTCTCCTTCAGTGGAAGTATAAGGTGAAATTTGACGGCAAGGGGATGAAAGTGTTGGGCGGCAAGTTCATCGCCTACCACGACAACCCCATGTACACGATGCCTGTGGGCAGCCGGGTCATAGGTGAGCTTACGTCAGTGGGGGAGACAGTCCCGGTGGAGGCAGGGACTTCCACCCTCTGTTCACTGTGTTCACATCCTGTCTACATCCATTGAGATGTTGTGTTAAAATATAAGCGGAAAACGATGCTGCGCCGGTCAGTGCCAAGTCTATGTATATCTATACATCTTGTTTTATGGCGTCATCAGTTTTATATCTTGGAATAGTATGTTGTAATCTTATAGCTCCCTTCTATTATAATTCATGTAGACCTTGAATTTTACCCTTGGCACGATATCGATATAGAAGTAAAATCACATACCATGCATAAGCTCACGAGTGCACAAGTGTGGACTAAAACACGGATCTGTCGCTGCCCCCCGTCGTTTAGCGCTGTACCGGGACGAGGACCAGCAGTCGTCCAACGCCTATTACGCCGGGATCGTGGCAGAACCGCCCAGCGTGCGAAACAACCACAGGTGGGTGTGGGTCTGACGGCCCAGCGTGCGAAACAACCACAGGTGGGCGTGGGTCTGACGGCCCGGCGTGCGAAACAACCACAGGTGGGTGTGGGTCTGACGGCCCAGCGTGCGAAACAACCACAGGTGGGTGTGGGTCTGACGGCCCAGCGTGCGAAACAACCACAGTTGGGTGTGGGTCTGACGGCCCACAGGTGGGAGTGGGTCCGTTTGTTAAAAATATTATGTATCCGCCAAGTGTTTCTTCAGTAAACGACGGTGTTTACCCTTTCATCAAATCAACCCAGGCTGTTTGTAGAATTGACAGCGATTAATGGCATTATGTTTATTGCAGATACCTTATCTTCTTCGATGACGGCTATGCGCAGTACTCCACGCTGAAGGAGCTTCATAAAGTCTACGAGCAGAGTAAGTAACCATAACCAGAGCTTTAGTGGTGTGCAATATCTAAGGCATGGCGTGCGTCTCAAGTACGCTTCAGTGTCGCCAGTGTGCGGTGTAATGTTGTAAAAACGCCGCGTGTCTGTAAAAACGCCGCGTGGCTGCGTGTCTGGAAAATCGCCGCGTGTCTGTAAAATCGCCGCGCGTTTGGAAAAACGCCGCGTGTCTTTCAAAGCGCCGCGTGTTTTGCGTGTTTTGCGTATCCAGCTGATAGAGCGAATCGAGTATCACCACGTGGTATCTTGTTATAGGTAGGAACGTTTGGGAGGACATCCACCCAGACTCTGCCGAGTTTATCAGAGGCTACCTCCAGCAATACCCCGAGGTAAGGAGCTACCCCAGGCAGTAATAACACCTACACCATTTCAATTTAATCTCCGCCATCACCGTACCGCTTTTAACTAAAATTTTTAACAGAAAACTTACGAGCACAGAGAATTAATTCTAGATCGATATTTGTCTCAAGTTTCTCAAACAACATAGAACATACATGTATATACAGACGTATTTATGGTAAACTAGCACATTTTTTTCGGACGTATTGATGGCAACATACAAGTTGTATACATCCGTATTGATGGCAACATACAACACGTATACAGACGTTGTGATGGTAAACATAACTTGTATACAGACGTTGTGATGGTAAACATAACTTGTATACAGACGTCGTGATAGTAAACAGAACTTGTATACAGACGTTGGAGCACAATGCCATGACTTAATGATGGTTTCCACTTCTTGTAGCGTCCCATGGTGCGGCTACAGAGGGGACAGGTCGTGAAAACAGAATGGAACGGTCAATGGTGAGATATGCGTTACACTATTGATACCTTCACCTAACTGTAGTCTGTGCTAATTACCAGCATCTCAATCACTTCTGTTTGGTATAATTGGTTTGACATCTCTATCCATTGCCTAAGGATCTTACAACTGGTAGATGAAATACTTCAATATGTAGTAATTAGAAGTCTTTAGGACTCCATGATGTAATATTGCTGCAGCATGTCATACAGCAAATGTGCACCTCTAATAACTTTAACAAAAGCCCAGGTTCAAGAGAACTACTATATTTTTGTATATACATGGTATGATTTAATTTGCTACAAAATATTATATACATGTATATCCTTTTAAACTGCCGTTGCGTTGTAATGCGTAGCGGTTTCTTGAGTACCCTAAAACCGCTAATGCGTGCTAAAGCGTTTCTATAAATAGCCGCAACGGCGGTTCTACGGTAGTCCAGGTCTAGCGGCTTAAAGGAGATCTGTGTCATGATTTACTTCGCTAGCCCCGGGTTCAAGGGGTGAAATACTATTGATAGATATGTATGTGTGTAGGTGGGTGGCCCGCGTACACGAGGTGGACGCCAGTCTTGTCAAGATGTACTTCGAGGCGGACAACCGTGTGGAGTGGATCTACCGTGGGTCCACCAGGCTGGAGCCCCTGTACACAGAGCTGGTCAGTCCCTGGGAGAACACCCCGTCTCTTTGAATACCCGCCTTGTGTCAACTCCGCTAAGTGCACAATTATTCTGCTAGAAATACTAAGTATTTAGCGCGGAGTTAATTTTAGATATCTTAACTTTTTGAGAGTTAAGTTTCACAAAGTATTCTCGAAAGTAAGCTTGTTTTGTTCTGCGCATGCCACTTTCAGATTTAAGTACATGTAGTTTCATATATGCAAATGTTTTCTATTAGTAAATATATACCTACTGTTACCGTTGCACTTACATAAATATAAATATATCTCTATTGTTTTCTGCAGTCTATTTACAAAATTGAGTTGAAGTTTGCTTCCATTTTTACATCATGCACGAAGTATATATATGGGAACTATATGGGTATATATATGGGAACTGGCGTACCAAATGGTCTGATATCTAATCTGGGAGATATGGTCGCTGCTGTCACCGGATCCTTGTCACGTGACTTGTTGCAGGCCAACGCCGAGGCGTCCAAGAAATCCGGGAAAGGTCGCCGCCACAATCTGAACGTCAAGAGCTACCGGAAACCGGTGGTCGAGTACCTGCGCGGGGTGGACGAGGGGGTCCGCAGGCTGCTACAGGCCGGTGAGTAGTGTGGTCAAATACAGACTGCTACAGGCCGGTGAGTAGTGTGGTACATACAGGCTGCTACAGGCCGGTGACTAGTGTGGTAAATATAGGGTGCTACAGGCCGGTGAGTAGTGTGGTCAGTACAGGCTACTACAGGCCGGTGAGTAGTGTGGTACATACAGGCTGCTACAGGCCGGTGAGTAGTGTGGTAAATACAGGCTGCTACAGGCCGGTAAGTAGTGTGGTAAAATACAGACTGCTACAGGCCGGTGAGTAGTGTGGTAAATGCAGGCTGCTACAGGCCGGTGAGTAGTGTGGTAAATGCAGGCTGCTACAGGCCGGTGAGTAGTGTGGTCAATACAGGCTGCTACAGGCCGGTGAGTAGTGTGGTAAATACAGGCTGCTACAGGCCGGTAAGCAGTGTGGTAAAATACAGACTGCTACAGGCTGGTGAGTAGTGTGGTAAATGCAGGCTGCTACAGGCCGGTGAGTAGTGTGGTAAATGCAGGCTGCTACAGGCCGGTGAGTAGTGTGGTAAATATAGGGTGCTACAGGCCGGTGAGTAGTGTGGTCAGTACAGGCTGCTACAAGCCGGTGAGTAGTGTGGTAAATGCAGGATGCTACAGGCCGGTGAGTAGTGTGGTAAATATAGGGTGCTACAGGCCGGTGAGTAGTGTGGTCAGTACAGGCTGCTACAGGCCGGTGAGTAGTGTGGTACATACAGGCTGCTACAGGCCGGTGAGTAGTGTGGTAAATACAGGCTGCTACAGGCCGGTGCGTAGTGTGGTCAATACAGGCCGCTACAGACCGGTGAGTAGTGTGGTCAATACAGGCTGCTACAGGTCGGTGAGTAGTGTGGTAAATATATGGTGCTACAGGCCGGTGAGTAGTGTGGTAAATATAGGGTGCTACAGGCCGATGAGTAGTGTGGTAAATATAGGGTGCTACAGGCCGGTGAGTAGTGTGGTCAATACAGGCTGCTACAGACTGGTGAGTAGTGTGGTAAATACAGGCTGCTACAGGCCGGTGAGTAGTGTGGTCAATACAGGCTGCTACAGGCCGGTGAGTAGTGTGGTAAATACAGGCTGCTACAGACCAGTGAGTAGTGTAACTGTGGTAACACGAGCTGCTACGGATCGATGTAGGCAACACATCATTATAATTACAGTGCTACAAGCAGGTGAGTGTTCTATGACTCACTCCACTATACCCACGTGGACGTTGAATACTATCCCTGCCACCGTTCCAGGCGTGCTTCCCTCTCCCGAGATGGAGGTGGCGCCCATTGACGTCAAGGTGCCGACGGTGGAGAGTGGAAAACGCCGCTCGGTGGCGCGCAAGAGCACGAATGCCAGGAGCACCGCGCGACCGCCGCTCGCTGAGAACGTCGTCATTTTCGACGGCACCAGGGTGCAGTACTTCACCGATAAGAAGACCCGTGAGTTGGCTGGTTCCCTGTGTAGCCTCCCCCCGTTGTATGATCCATAGCAAAGATGCCACAACGTTGCACTATCGTTACCCATTTCTACGGTGGCGCCCCCATTGGGGCGTAGGGACTGGCAGAGCGTGCCACTGTCATCGAGTCAGAGTTCGTCGTGATTAGCATTTAGCAAATTAGCAATTTCATTTATAAATATTTATTAAGTCTATAAACACCAAGCAGTATTGTGTGGGCTCTGTATGTTATATTAATCGTTAGCTCTATAACGGTTCACATGTAGCAAAAACATGAATATTCATAGGACATCATTTGATAAAATATCCAGAATCCCCCGGAAAGTCTACGGCTCGCGATAGTGAACGAGGACGTGTGGAAGGTCCTGAATTCGGTAAGTAACGATTTATATTTTGTGGCAACAAAAGTTTCTTTTTCTTTTCCTGAACCACAGAAACACTGGTTATAAATAAAGTACATGTGCTATGAATTGGATGCATGGAGAACTTGGATAAAATAAAACCACTAAACCCCCCCCCCCCCGCCAAACCAAGGCTCTTCCAACAACATGCCTTGAAGAGCCACTTTAACGTGGCTCTTCAAGGCATGAAAAACCATCAAACCTTATGAGCGTGACACTCTTCCTCTTACGTAAGCTATTAAATCCGTTATTGGAACGACTTAAGTTATTTTGTTATATTTTGTATATTTTGTTATTTTGGTCTCTTTAATGAGATGACGTGTAATGATGACATGACTTGTCAGTGTGATGACATGACGTGTCAGTGTAATGACATGACGTGTCAGTGTGATGACATGACGTGTCAGTGTGATGACGTGACGTGTCAGTGTGATGACATGACGTGTCAGTGTGATGACATGACGTGTAATGGTGACATGACGTCAGTGTGATGACATGACGTGTAATGGTGACATGACGTCAGTGTGATGACATGACGTGTCCGTATGATGTAATGGTGATATGAGGGCATGACACTTACCCAGTGGGACACTTGTCCCTACCTCTCGCCTCAGGCGATGACGTCCACGGCACGCTCAGGGACTTGGACCGCGGATTGGGCACCAGAGACCGCAAGAGTTACGGTCAGTCAGCTGCTGAGGTGGCCTCTAGAGCATATCATTTTATCATTTAATTGTCAATATTGTGTTTATACGAGATGTTTATATAAATAGAAATGATTATGTCAATAAACATGTATGAATTTATATATATTGTTATTTCTCTGGCTATATTATTATAATTCTTAATCTTCATTCTTACTGTCGTAACTATTTTTGATAGAGCAGAATAGTTCTTAATATTATAACTATTTTTGCTATAGCATAATAGTTCTTACTATTATAACTATTTGTATTACGTATTATAAGTCTAGCTTTATAAAAAGAGAATTCAACGAAGGTTATAAAAGTGTGTTGTAATCGTGAATATTTGTATTATTTATAATTATTATTTCCATTATTATATTTATTAAAATAATACTATTTTTATTATTACCCTATATCATTTTTTTTTTCTTTTTATGTACTTTGGCTGCTGGCCAACCAATAGTACGAAATAAACTAAACTATGTTGGATATTTATTTAAGTTATAGTCGTAATGATAATAATGATTTGGTCTCGCTGGTTGTTGCAGAGTGTCATTCCTGTGGCCCTAAGTGTCTGAAGAATCCAGAGGAACCAGATCCCGTCACCCTCAAGGGCAACAACCCGCTCTTTATACCCCAGCTATGTGGGTGGGAAAGGTGAGCTCTTGATACCTCAGCTGTGTGGGTGGGAAAGGTGAGCTCTTGATACCTCAGCTGTGTGGGTGGGAAAGGTGAGCTCTTGATACCCCAGCTGTGTGGGTGGGAAAGGTGAGCTCTTGATACCCCAGCTGTGTGGGTGGGAAAGGTGAGCTCTTGATACCCCAGCTGTGTGGGTGGGAAAGGTGAGCTCTTGATACCCCAGCTGTGTGGGTGGGAATGGTGAGCTCTTGATACCCCAGCTGTGTGGGTGGGAAAGGTGAGCTCTTGATACCCCAGCTGTGTGGGTGGGAAAGGTGAGCTCTTGATACCCCAGCTGTGTGGGTGGGAAAGGTGAGCTCTTGATACCCCAGCTGTGTGGGTGGGAAAGGTGAGCTCTTGATACCCCAGCTGTGTGGGTGGGAAAGGTGAGCTCTTGATACCCCAGCTGTGTGGGTGGGAAAGGTGAGCTCTTGATATCCCAGCTGTGTGGGTGGGAAAGGTGAGCTCTTGATGCCCTCTTCTGTGTGGGTGGGAAAGGTGAGCTCTTGATACCCCAGCTGTGTGGGTGGGAAAGGTGAGCTCTTGATATCCCAGCTGTGGGGGTGGGAAAGGTGAGCTCTTGATACCCATTCTGTGTGGGTGGGAAAGGTGAGCTCTTGATGCCCCAGTTGTGTGGGTGGGAAAGGTGAGCTCTTGATACCCCAGCTGCGTGGGTGGGAAAGGTGAGCTCTTCACACTCCAGCTGTGTGGCTGGGAAAGGTGAGCTCTTTACACTCTAGCTGTGTGGGTGGGAAAGGGGAGCTCTGGATACCCCAGCTGTGTGGGTGGGAAAAGTGAGCTTTTGATACCCCAGCTGTGTGGGTGGGAAAGGGGAGCTCTGGATACCCCAGCTGTGTGGGTGGGAAAGGTGAGCTCTTGATACCCCAGCTGTATGGGTGGGGAAGGTGAGCTCTTGATACCCCAGCCGTGATGGTGGGAAAGGTGAGCTATTGATACCCCAGCCGTGATGGTGGGAAAGGTGAGCTCTTGATACCCCAGCTGTGTGGGTGGGAAAGGGGAGCTCTGGATACCCCAGGTGTGTGGGTGGGAAAGGTGAGCTCTTGATACCCCAACTGTATGGGTGGGGAAGGTGAGCTCTTGATACCCCAGCTGTGTGGATGATGAACTTTGTATTTTGCAAATTCTTCATAAAACTATATCGAAGCCAGCGCGAAGGATGGCTGAATGATTTTAATTCACGACCAATTTATCTCTTTTGGCCCACAGACAAATTTGCAAACAGAAAAATACGGGCAAGAGAGTAGTGATGTACCGCGCACCGTGCGCACGCAGGCTGCGCAATGCCCTTGAAGTGGATCGCTATCTGGTGTTGACCGATTCCAAGTTGACCGTCGAGCTGTTCTGCTTTGACCCCGTGCTTCACACTGACATGGAGTTCACGCACGTGAAGGTGAGTCCCCCTTGACGAGTCTGCCCAGGGACGAACGATGAATTGGTTTAATTCAAAAATAAAATTATTATGAAGGTAACTAGGGCGTTATCGTTCTGCGGAAGACCTTTTTTTAATACGTTGATTCTGATGTCAAATTAAGTTGATTTAATTGTTAAAATACGACAGGACTGAAGTTGGTTCAATCGAAATTTATTGAATTCCTTCGCTGAAATGATTTTCTTTAATGTGAAGCATATTGTTTAACTACGGAGAGTATCCCTGAATGCCCTACTTTTTTTACATACATCCATCGTTTTTCCTATTCTCCCCTCTAATTTTTTGGCAAAAGTAACCCTACTTTATCCCTACTTTTTGTGAGAAGTCAATCACAACAAGAACCCAAATACATCATTTCCATTTAAAAGATTGAGAATACAGTATGTATCTGGCGGAATATTCCTTTGTGAGTAATTAAGTAAGTAAGTTTTCCCTGTATTTTAATCTCAATTCACAGACGCCGTTTTGCGACATCAAGGACCTGTCCTACGGGAAGGAGAACGTTCCCATTTCCTGCATCAACGTCATTGACCGCCAGTACCCGGATTACGTGGAATACTCGACTCAGCGAATTCCCGCCAAAGGCGTCTCACTTAACCTTGACCCCGACTACCTGGTCGGCTGCGACTGTACTGACGGCTGCCGGGTAATTATTGTTAACATGTTGATTACTCTTCTCACTTTCTAGTAATTCCTGGTATGTTACACTACATAATTTGTGAAAAAATATAATATTTTAATTCAAGAAAGCTGCCGTGTGTGTATATGCGTATCGGCGCATTCTGATACCTTAAGTAACTGCGTAGTTGTGTTATCCTTGGATGTACAAATGTGTTTTCTTACGTGTTCTCGGGATAATGTATTCTCTAGATAATATATCTATATGAAATTACTCTCAGTTTCATCTCGATTTTGACCCCACTCCTCTCATATTAACTTCAAAATTTCTATTAAACACGAAAATCCATGAAATAGTCATTTATCAGGAATAAATCTTGTGGGTGTATGTGATCTCCACACAGAAGATACGCATTTTCTGTTTGGGTTATTGTTGTAAAAGGAAGAAGTACATTACGTTTCTTATCTTAACTGTTGTAAAGACGTCACGAGAAGAGTGTCACGTGGAGCTTGTTACCATGCTGTGACGTCATTTCAGGATCCGAAGAAGTGTCGGTGTATCCAGATGACGCGCGAGGCGTCACGTGCCAACCCCACGGGACGCGTCTACACCGAGACCGGATACGAATGCCGGAGGCTGAACGAACCCCTCATCACGGGGTGAGATACACTCTCTGACGCTAGGGGGCAGTGTGCTATGAGTCGAATCCCGATCTCCCGGCAGAGGGCGTTCCGCTTGCGCTATAGTCCCTCTGCCACACGTCAAATTTAACCATCAGAATTATCCTTCATACGCGAACATTTTAAGGGAATCTAATCGAAAATATATTCAAAGGTTGGCATCAAATATCCACTGTTCAGCATTTACCTCGCTACTGGTACCGTACCGGACGAATATAAGTCGATTTTGATTAATTTGAAGCCATGTTACTTTCGAAGTATGTTTTTGAGTTCGATGGAGGTCAGAGGCGTGAAGCGCGAAATTTGACCCCGTGTTATTTTAAAATATGCTTCGCTTAACTGTTCCATTGTGATCGCCTATATTTTTCCAATGATAGATCGAGAATGCTAATGTCACTGTAAAACTTTTTTTTTTATGTCGTTACTAACTTTTGTTTACTTTCCCCACAGTATCTACGAATGTAACTCTCGTTGCAAATGCGACTCTCGCTGTCAAAACCGCGTGGCTCAGAACGGCCTGTCGTTGCGACTGCAGGTCTTCAAGACGGAAAAACGGTAGTACAGTGAGCCGCGTCTGTCACCCTCCGCAACTACTTTACAGTACATGTAATAACTTACGTCGATTAAACCAGCGTGATTCTCAGTGATTACTTTGTACCTCGAAGTCACTTAAATATTTTCCAATTAAATTAGTTACCGAAACAATTTAAAATTGTGGGTCCAAAGTTTGATTTATGAATGGAATAGTGTTTTGGCCACATTTTTATCATATGGGCTGAGCTTGGACAATGAATCTCATAGCTTATTGAGATGAACGAAACATTGATTCAAAATAATCGCCCAGATAAGTGTATGTGACCTGTAACAAATATGATAATAGAGAATAACCGTTTATTCTTACCAGAACGCAATAATAGTACATACATTTTACGGAAACAAAATAACAGTAAAACATTTACATGAAAAATACTCTTCAATGCAGAGGTTGGGGGTTACGTTGCCTTGACGACATCCCGGCCGGTGGGTTTATCTGTGTGTACGCCGGACAGCTGCTGACAGAACAGGGGGCCAACGAGGTGAGACCTGGGGGCCGAATGGCAGACATTTTGCTTTTGTTATCGATCCTTCGATCTTGTAATGGGTATCCAGGGGTGCGGTGGGTGGGTGGGTGGGCACAAATCACAAATTATATATTGAAACAGTTTCTGCATTTAGGTGTCGAGACTTGGTGACCCCCGGTTCTCCGTACCCCCCGCCCCCCATGTAACCACATCCGGTGACCCCTGCTCTCTGTACCCCCCTCCCCTCTGTAACCACATCCAGTGACCCCTGTTTTCTGTACCCCCCCTCCCCTCTGTAACCACATCCAGTGACCCCTGTTCTCTGTACCCCCCCCTCCCCTGTGTAACTACACCCAATGACCCCTGTTCTCTGTACCCCCCCCCCCACCCCCTCTGTAACCACACCCAGTGACCCCTGTTCTCTGCCCACCCCCCCTAGGACGGGCAGCAGTATGGTGATGAGTACCTGGCAGAGTTGGACTACATGGAGGTGGTGGAGCGGCACAAGGAGGGGTACGAGAGCGACGCCAACGAGGACGAGGGCATCGCGGACGGCCCCCCGTCTGAGGAGGACGCCGGGGCCAGGCAGGACGACAAGAGCGACAGGTAGGACCAGATAATGTCTAGACAATGTCTAGACAAAGTCCAGACAAAGTCTAAACAAAGACAAAGTCTGGACAAAGTCTAGACAATTTCTAGACAAAGTCTGTTAGACAAGAGCGACAGGTAGGACCAGACAATGTCTAGACAATGTCTAGACAAAGTCTGTTAGACAAAGTCTGTTAGACAAAGTCTAGACAGAGACAAAGTCTGGACAAAGTCTAGACACAGTCCGTGTCTTGTTATTACTTCACATAGATAAATAATGACAGCGACCTTAAAGCTGCTCATACAGCCATTTTTCACCAAATTGTGATTTTCGAAATATTTTGGAAAAACATTCTGGACACATTGTCCGCTAGTGTGAATGTTAACTGTATGAGAAGTAGATGTGCTATAAATGTTAAAAGTTAAAAAAACTGCCGTAAAGTGTGAATATTCCCAAGCGAGATTTGGCTAAAAACAGTGGCTTAACAACATGTCCGATTATTTATTGCATAAAATATATGTGTACTTAAAATCTAAGAATATAAATGCATCATTTCCAGTAAAGAAAAATCTGTTTCTGAAGAAATGTATTCTACATCAGTAACTTTCAGTGAATACAATCGTCAATTTGTAAAAAAAAAGAAAATGCTCTAGAACTGAATGATATAAATACTGCATGGACATTGCTGACGTCATCGTACAAAAGGCAGTGATTGCTGACGTCATCCTACAGTAGGGAGTTTCGCTACCAGCTGCTACATTGTCGTAATCGGTCGTTCTCATTTTGGAATCGCTTTTGTCTTCAGTACATACTCAGGAGAGAGGCGAATGAAAAAGTACGTATGGCTACACTAGGACCGCGTGTTTTTAATTCTCAACATGTTGACTGTTTTCCTTTATATTTGTTGAAGATTCTTCAGCGTAAACCTGTTGAGGATAAAGAAGCGGGCTCTATATATGTATATTGTGTAGAATAGTTCTTACTGTACATGTTATTTCTTATGTAACTTTGCTAAAAACTACAGTTAATAGACCAAACACATACGTAAGTTATAAGTAACAATGTTTCATTAAAATCATGTATTGCTCTTTATCGGTTCTCCCGTTGCTAATTTGGGGGATATTTTGTTTCCAAGGGGTCATTTTGGAGGTGTCACGCTATAGCAAAGTATAGTCCTTATGTTTACCACGTGGCGTCTGCCAGCAAATTCTTATGGTAACGTAATGTGTCCCTCAGATCCAGTCGGCGCAGGAAGACTGATCCAGACGAGGACAAGGTCAAGATCATTCTCAAACGAGACACGCTGAGCGGACCAGAGAAGGCATGGTCAGTAGCTCCCCCTATCTGCAGAATGCGCACATTACAATTAATTGTGCGCGCGACACTGTTGGTCGGGTAGTTTCCGGGAGAATGTGTGCACGTCTGTCGTGAAGTCAGCACATTGACGTAGCCCGCAACACAAGTTCCCGGAAGAGGGTGTAACTGGTTATCAGTTTCAATATCTTCCCAGGAACCAGCCTTGTCTACGTGTTGCGCTGATAGGCCAGGAACTAGACAATGTCCGCATGGCAACGAATGAACTAATTACTATGGAAAAGATAGTATACTGTAAACGGCTCTTCCAAGCTCCACCCTCTGTTATTTCGACCCCCTCCCTCCGCGCTATTCCCGCAACATTTGGAGTGATTGCACGTTGGCTCTAATGATTTAAATGAGACTTCAATTATTGGGATTTTTCTTAAACTGTTTCGCGTTCAATCCAACCATAAGATAAGGGTTGGACCTGCCTAATGCATAATGACTCTCTAGAGTCTAAAAATAAGCCGAACATCCCATCTCCATTAATACATGTATATAATATATTTTGATCTCGCGGCATTAACTTACAGGTTTCCGTTGATAAAAGTAGCTCAAAATAGCACTGAATGCTTCTGTATTTTGCTAATAATATTTTCAAAGGTCGAGCTCTTCAACAAAAACTCTCTAGAAGTATCTTGTTTGGCCAGGAACATTTATCTTTAACTCGCAATGTAACCCGTAACTCACACTCCTGTTCTCAGGACGGTGAAGTCGGCCGCGGAGGCCAAGGAAGTGAGCTCCAAGTGCAAGGCGCAGGCCTGGCTGGACAGCCTCCCAGAGGACAACCCCATCGTCCTCAGCGACGACGACGAGAACAGTGGCGACACCCAGCGGCCGTCGAAGGGGGCGTCCACCTCAAGCGGGTCACGTGGTCCCTCCAGGGCCGGAAGTGGCGCCAAGAAGTCGCCAACAGAGGAACTTCCGGACCTGGCCGTCGACCGGAAGGAAGGCGTCGACGGGAAGGAGGGCGCCGACCGGAAGGAGGGCGCTGACAAACCGATCAAGGACGCCGGAAGTGACGTCAAAGGGGAGAAGGCGGAGGAGCAGAAGATGGAGCAGGAGCCGGAATCGTCGGGAGCCGGAAAGAAAGGTATTCATTATTGTTGATTCAACGTGTATGCTATGTATCAACATGTGTATGGAACTTGCTTTACTTGAGAGCCAGAGTCGTCCTTTTGCTGTTTTGTGGGTTATTTGTGCGCAAATGTGATAATGCATTCTGTAAAGCATTCTAGGTAGAGAGGGGTGAGGGGGGGGGGGGACAGTGGACGGCATGCTCCTGATTGCTTTAATGTATGATGCTGGATGGGGATTGGGGGGATTGGGGGGGGGGGGAGGCTTCTGTAGCTCAGTTGGTCAGCGGGCTGAGATGCAAATGAACAGGTCGTGGGTACAAACCCTGGTACCTGGATCTGGGGCAAGTTTCACCCAACCCCATTTCATTGTCCCGGGAGGCCCATTTAGTCTTCATATGTACAATGGTCTAATTTAGCCCTCGTGTACACAAAACTGGTCTAAGGCAGCAAACAGTTCATGGCATTTCACAATAACAAAAGCGGCATAAAACAAAGAACTTCACTGTATGAGGGGTTCTAGATTCGACCTGGATTCATATGCCGTGCAACAGATGACATCACACGTACTGTATCATAATACATGAATAACCTTCTTTGCATATTCATGATCAACACACTATGAAGCCCAGAGTAAAAAGTAAGCGGAGAAATGGTGAATTGAGGTGTTGTCTACACCTCCTTGATTATTATTAAGAAGGACATGGGATCTTTATGCTGCGACCACGCAGAAAAGACACAGCGGGGCGCGAACGTGCCGCTATGATTATTTTGAAGATGATCTAGAGATACGTGTTTTAAGGTTCAGGGTCTAATCTGTGTCACATCTGGTCTCGAGGAAGCGACGTAATATGACGGTGTAGTTGGGTGCTGATGTGGCTGTATCTGTCTCCCTGTAGAGGAGAAGACCGCCAAGAGCGGCGACAAGAAGGAGGAGGGCGCAGAGCTAGTCATCACAGGTAAGGCGGATCACTCAACACTGACACTCGTGTCCTGTAAGCCGCCAGAGCTGGACGGCCGTAGAACCACCGTTGCGTATTTATGCGGTCTGCAGTTGTACAGTTGCAGGCCCCGGCCGTCTGACTACCGTAGAACCGCCGTTGCGTATTTATGCGGTGTGCAGTTGCAGGCCCCGGCCGTCTGACTACCGTAGAACCGCCGTTGCGTATTTATGCGGTGTGCAGTTGTACAGTTGCAGGCCCCGGCCGTCTGACTACCGTAGAACCGCCGTTGCGTATTTATGCGGTGTGCAGTTGCACAGTTGAAGGCCCAGAGATATGTAGGCGGCTTTTTTTGTAAATCTCCTGCGCAAATCTTGTGAGTTGCTCTGTCTTCCGGACACCAAGGTTGCGGGTGCTACTTTTTATGAAAAATGCTACCTGTATAAACCCATACCTAGACTGAAAGAAAGTTGCTTTGTTCATGTTCTCGTGTGAACATTCGGGGTAATTTCACTTGAACATATATTTCTCACGTAAACATTTTCGGCGTTTTCTCTTGTAAACGTTTTTTTAATTGTGTGAATATGTTGGACGTTTTTCTCACGTGAACATCTTTATGATCATTGACAATGTGTTTCTATGGTGCGTACATCCTGGGTTGTGTCTCTCACGTGAACATCTTTAAGATCATTGACAATGTGTTTCTATGGTGCGTACATTCTGGGTTGCGTCTCTCACGTGCACATGGATGTCTTTCTCGTATGGGTAGCCCACAGCGTTTGGCTTTTCTCATGTCAACATCCGGGTTTCAGAGCCTACGTCTCTCAACGTGGACAACGTGGACTCGGAAGACTCAGACGATGTACCGGAGACTAAGATAGAAGGTGTGGCTGTCCTTGCTACTCTGCTATTAAACACTGCTAAACCTTGAAAATATATTCCTGCTATAATTATATATATATAAGCAGTTTTTTTAAAACATGCTTGTTATAATTATACGCGAAGGAGCAGCTTTATAACAGAATGTATCGTTGTATCTACTTTCCTTTCGACTTGGTGAAATAAAGGCTTCCTTGGCCTTGGTCCTTACACCAATGTCCATAAGGTGTGTTAGCACATGTCTACTTTTCAAGATAAAACATATACCTCCATAAAACATTGATAACACCTACTTGATCTTCACAACGAACAACTCTGATAACATATGTGAGCAGTTTTAGCACGTGGCTAAGGTGTTTGATGACGTCACGCTCCAGACTCGACCTTCCGGAGAACGACGCGCTCGGACACCTCGCGATTCCGGAATCTCCCGGATCCCAAGTCCCAGAAGCCCGTGAGTCCGCTCAAGATAAAGCTGTCCACCATGGAGGTCCAGGGTCAGGAGAAAAAGGGCAGGAAGGAGAGAGACCTGGGTACGTATTGCTTGACCTATTTAGGTCGACACGTGACGTTGGGTAGGGTCTTGGGTTCGTATTGCTTGACCTATTTAAGTCGACACGTGGCGTTGGGAAGGGTCTTGGGTTCGTATTGCTTGACCTATTTAGGTTGACACGTGGCGTTGGGAAGGGTCTTGCGTACGAATTGGCTGACTTGTTTAGGTGGACAAGTGGCCCTGGGAAGGGTCCTGGGTTCGTATGGGTTGACCTATTTAGGTCGGCGTGTGGCGTTGGGAAGGATCTTTGGTATTTTTTGGTTGACCTATTAGGAAGGGTCTTTGGTACTTATGGCTTGACATATTTAGGTCGACGCGTTGTGTTGGAGAGGTTCTTTGGTACGTATTGGTTGAGCTATTTAGGTCGACACTTGACAGTCGCCGGGGACTTGGGGTCATGCGTGTAAAAGTTGCTGTAACTGACTGGCCCATTTGCATACTCTCCGCTGTGATACTCAACTGCAACAAATTGTCAGCCCCAAAAATGAAATTACAGTGAGGTTTTTCGAGAAACCAAATGTGAGATGGAACGAAGATTCATGTGAGAGTAAACATATTTACTGATGTGGAGTGTGTGTTTTATCTCCAGCCGAGCCCGGTTCAGGCCGGCTCAACACGCGGTCGTACTTCGGGGAGGAGTTCAGCTACATCATGGACGCCAAGTCGACGGGGAACCTAGGCCGCTACCTCAATGTACGGAGTACGCTAAGTCACATCTGTGTCTCAACACTGAAAATTCTGTCAAGATAGCTGTCAAGTTTCACTAGCTTTTTAAATGTACGGAGTACGCGAAGTCTCATCAGTCTCTTGGCGTTGAATTAAGGATATCCAAGCTCTTTAGTGTCCTGTACGTTCGTGGTATTATGTCACTGCTTAAGACAGTTTGTTATTTCATCAAATTCGCTATACATGCAATGTACCTCCCTTTGCATTATCCGGGAGTTTTATTTTACATTAAGAATCAAAACGTTCATTTGAAGAAAGTAAGTTGACACACGGCATTTCTGGCCCAGTGTATTTGACTTGTCGCTTTCTCCTTACAGCACAGCTGCTCACCCAACGTATTTGTCCAGAACGTCTTTGTCGACACGCACGACCTTCGCTTTCCCTGGGTCGCCTTCTTCGCTCACTTGTAAGTCATACCACGTGGTCGACACGCACGACCTTCACTTCCCCTGGGTCGCCTTCTTCGCTCACTTGTAAGTCATACCACGTGGTCGACACGCACGACCTTCGCTTTCCCTGGGTCGCCTTCTTCGCTCACTTGTAAGTCATATCACGTGGTCGACACGCACGACCTTCGCTTTCCCTGGGTCGCCTTCTTCGCTCACTTGTAAGTCATACCACGTGGTCGACACGCACGACCTTCACTTCCCCTGGGTCGCCTTCTTCGCTCACTAGTAAGTCATACCACGTGGTCGTCACGCACGACCTTCACTTCTCCTGGGTCGCCTTCTTCGCTCACTTGTAAGTCATACCACGTGGTCGACACGCACGACCTTCACTTCCCCCGGGTCGCCTTCTTCGCTCACTTGTAAGTCCTACCACGTGGTCGACACGCACGACCTTCACTTCTCCTGGGTCGCCTTCTTCGCTCACTTGTAAGTCATAACACGTGGTCGACACGCCCGACCTTCACTTCCCCCGGGTCGCCTTCTTCGCTCACTTGTAAGTCATACCACGTGGTCGACACGCACGACCTTCACTTCTCCTGGGTCGCCTTCTTCGCTCACTTGTAAGTCATACCACGTGGTCGACACGCACGACCTTCACTTCCCCTGGGTCGCCTTCTTCGCTCACTTGTAAGTAATACCACGTGGTCGACACGCACGACCTTCACTTCTCCTGGGTCGCCTTCTTCGCTCACTTGTAAGTCATACCACGTGGTTGACACGCACGACCTTCACTTCCCCTGGGTCGCCTTCTTCGCTCACTTGTAAGTCAACCCCAACACTCCCACACAGACACGTTCAGCTGCAGAACAGGTCGTGGGTTCGTGCCCTGGCACCTAGATTGGGGGCATGTTCCATCCAAACCCAAATTTCATTATACGGGAGGGGGGGGTGGGGGGTTTGTTGGCCCAGATTAGCTTTAAGTAAAAAACGAAACAAATAACCTGATACACCAATGATTCATTTTTCAGTTACATCCGAGCCGGCACGGAGCTGACCTGGGACTATAATTATGACGTAGGCAGCGTTCCTGGCAAGATACTCTACTGCTACTGCGGGTCGGCCGACTGCAGGGGGAGGCTACTGTAATGGCCAATGTCCGGCGGGGGGAGTCTGTCACAGCCGTCTTGTGTTCATGTATATAATAAAGTTTAAGATATTTTGTACTGGCTAAATGATGTGATGATTTGAATGTGTCAATGAGATCTTAGATAAAGATATTTTGTACGGACTTTGCATGTGTCAATAAGATTGAAGATCAGATATTTTGTACAATGTACTAGCTAAATGATCTGCATGTGTGAGAGTTCCTTATTCGTTTACCTTGATGTTGCGGTATAGGACGTATAATAAAGTTAGTAACATAGAGCAAGTTGTCACTTTCTCCATGTGAAACCAGACACGAATTTCTTGTTTTTTATCTGCTCCAGTGCATACACAAATATTATCCTCGATAATCTTTGTCTCATTGAGAGTTTCGTCAACACTGTATATTTAACGGTCCTAATATTTCATGGACTAATTGGTCCAGTCTTGCATTTCTGCCTATGAATAAAATATCTTCCACACAGCAAGCAACTATTTACCAATATAAGGCTGTTTTGTAATTCCCTAGCAGTATTTGTAGCTTATATTTGCCTTGGTGGGTATGTGGATTCTGAAAACTAAATTGTTTTAATCTTTTTCTTGGCTCAGTTCTAAAATAATCAAGATCTATATTGCTCGAATCTTCATCTTAAGAACACTTGAAAGAAAGGGGCGGGCGTATCTGACACGGGATATAGGTCTGTATCTTTTTATTTCCTCCAGAAAGTCCATGTTACAATTAAATGCATCAGAAACACTACCTCTGTCATCTGTTGGATTTTGATTCTCGAAGTATCATTTACTGCAGGAGCACAAACACAGCTGCAATCCGTGCATATTCATCATCTTTCTCTCGTGAACCTGTTCAAATATCGATATATCAAAGACCCTCTTACAAATGGTTCACTATCAATGTAGTACGTACGGAATAAACCATTGTTTTTCCTTACACAGAATGTTTCAAACAAAACATCACAACTTGAACACTATTGCAAAGTTCTATTTAATACTTTTGAGCAGCGCATACAGCACCTATATAGCGATATTCAATTATTTCTTACAATTAAGTTTACCGGATAGATTCTCTAATCGTGTTGGCTTTCATGTAAGCAATCTGTACATTATTAAACGCATAGTCTGGGTCAAAAGTAGATTTGTTTATTCTTGTAATAAGGACCTAAACATGTCCTATCTATACCATTAATTAAAACGTTTCTGAAAGGCATAATGGCTGTATGAGCAGCTTTAAATAACCACGAAGAGATGGGACAGGAAGGTGGGGGGTGTCAGACATGAGCACTCCTCATCCGGCGGTAGCCTCGATCTGGCGTGCAGCTTGGTGACAGAGGGCGGAGCGTAACGATTTTACTGGTTGCCACGGAAATTGGACCACATGTCCGAACTTCGAGAGCGGAGTGTCATGAATCCACTGGTTGCCATGGTAATAATGATCACTGCGCGCTCAGAGGACGGGCGTCACGATTCCACTGGTAACCATGGTAATAGGGTTTCTTATCCGACGTCCGAGCGTAGTGATTCCACTGGTTGCCATGGTAACAAACTCGTTTCTGTGGTCCAAGGCCGGAGCGTAGTGACTCGTAGCCATGATAACAGACCTACTGCTCTGGAGTCAGATCGCGGATCAGGGTGACTCCACTGGTTGTCTGGGTAACAGGGCCACTTTCCCCAAGTCCGAGGGCAATAATTCCACTGGGTTGCCACGGTAACAAAACTATATGTCTTATAGCAACGGTTATTGAGTTCATTGGTTGCCACGGTAACAGTCACTCGCCGGTTGTTTACCGCTCGCCGTCTCCTTGGTCTGTAAAACAGAGCTTCTCTATCTGTGCCACGTAGTCCAACTCCTCCTGAGAAAACACAAGAACAGCTGTGACACCACATTCACAAGAAAACAGTCAATAGACAGATCCATACTCCGACATTTAGCCCCGCCCACGCTTGAGTCTTTTTTCCTTAATCGTGAGCATGAAATTGACAATCATAGCTGATCGTAGCTGAGGTATAAGTAAGAAATACTCATCTGTGAAACTGACAAGAAAGTGACATGCTGCTTTGTTTGTCTGACTTGTTTGTCCAACATAACACACGTGGAAGACTTTTTTTCACCACAAGATTGCATAAAAGCAACAGCGACGTCAGTGAATGATTGGCAGCCTGGATCGGTCTATAGGGCTATACAGTTCTCGCGATCGGGCCGCGAGACTTCAGTTTTG
Source organism: Arenicola marina (assembly GCA_964019135.1). Lineage (NCBI taxonomy): Eukaryota > Metazoa > Annelida > Polychaeta > Arenicolidae > Arenicola > Arenicola marina. The sequence continues at coordinate 6,699,489 of OZ025261.1, forward strand.
GGGACAAACAAACACACGTGCTCCATGTTGAAGTATAGGCAGCTAGTCTATAAGTCAATTTCTTTCCAGGTTTATTCTAAAGATTATGAGTACCATTTCACTAAACATGGCTATGGGAGATATACGTTAAAATATTTGGAGGCGATGAAGCGCAGAACTTTGGGAATATACAAGGAAAAATTTTCTCAGTGGTATTGTCCCGTCGTAACAAATATTCGTCATTGTGATGGCGCAAACGAATGAAAAATATGTCATCTATCCGTTTTGTGAAGCTAGATTTCTTAAATATTCTTAATCATAGCGCCAGGCCTTCTGCAATGGACCCACCCCTCGGCGCCTGGCTTTTGCGCAGGTAGTCTTGTTCCCAGTCTCTCTCTTTGCGTAACATACACGTCACCCCTACGTCACAGATAGTCAGGATACCAGTGTGCGCAGAGATTCTAAACTCGTTCCGAACACGTGCTTCGTTTGTTTGTCCTCAAAATGAGTAAACCGGAAGGCTAATCGAACGAGACTTTATAACCCTATTACAGTTTAGGTTGGACGCTTGGACCTATGTAGGTCATATTGCGACAATACGAATTGTCGGAGTAACCCCCTAAAGTCGAAGTTATAACATAATCGCCGTAGACACACGTTTCGGCCCATATTTTCCGCGAATTTGCCTCGATCACTCTCAAAATCACTGACATGAGAAAGCAACACTAGACCATTTTAATGATACTAAACTTACGTTTGTACTGCGATGTTATCCTCTTTTATAACACAAAGAATATTTCTCCATGTTGACACGCCATTGGCAGAAAACGTTCTGTCGCCAAAATACTAAAACACGCGTCATAAAATGATGGTTGCCATGGCGCCGAAAGTGCTTTGAACAATACATGCTCTATATTTATACCAGTCACGAGAATGCCATGGCAACTATAGAGCCTTTCATTGTCTGTGATTTAATCTATTTGCGACAAAGCGTCTACTGCTAATGGAGTGTCAGCATAAAGAAATATTGTTTGTGTCTTAAAAAGGATAACATCGCAGCACAAACGTAGTTTACTAGTTTAGTATCATTAAAATGGTCTAGAGTTGCTTTCTCACGTTAGTGATTTTGAGAGTGATCGAGGCAAATTCGCGGAAAATATGGGCCGAAACGTGTGTCTACGGCATTTATGACTTCGACTTAACTCTTTACGAAGATCTGGGGTCTTTATCCTGCACAAACGTCCATTTGCACAGGTAGGGTTCGACACACATACCGGCCGCCTGGGCCGAGCTTGCAGAGCATAGATCTACTCGACTATAGCCGAACAGACCACCTCTTGTAGTGACCCCCTACAATTATTATGACATCTTAAAGTCAAAGAGAACATTTCATTCATTGCAGTGCCTATCGAAATTTACACATAGTAGTCCCAGTAACTCCCACTGATGTAATAATGTGACTCACAGACCATCTTACCTCAAATTCACTCTTTCCCTTTAGCAACAATTTGCGTTCTCTGATAACCTCCGCCAGGCGGAGCTCCGGTCGGCGACTCTCTCGCTGCGCCGCCTGGTGGCCGAGAATGAGGCTGAGCAGGGCGTGGGCCACGTGTTCGTGCCAAGGCTGGTGCGGCGCGTGCAGCAGGGACACCAGCTGTTCCACCACGCCGACGTCACACAGGCTATCTACCCCAAGCCAAACAAGGTAATATTGTGGGCATGTGTATGTCGAGGATACAATTTCTTGAACTAGATGAAACAGGGTAATTAGGGATAAACAAACAAATATGGAATGATATATGATATTATATATATACATATTCAACATGCTTTAGTCAAGCATTATCCATTGTGTTATTTAACACCTGATTACGCCATAGTAATCAGACACCTGATTACGCCATGGTAATCAGACACCTGATTACCTCCCCCTCCCGCGGCCCCTCCCCTCTCCATGCCCCACCCTTAAGCAGCGCTACTCTGGCTGCATCAGCTACCTATATTAACCGACACAGTTCCGAGGTGGTTCGATCCATCATCAACCCCCCCCCTTCCCCGGCCCCAGCCCCAGCCCCAGCCCCGACCCCATCCATCACTCCCCACCTCAGTCCACGCACCTTTGGGGGCCGGCCTGGTAGCTCAGTGGGCTAGAGCGCTCGCCTTTAGTACTCTGGCCACCTGAGAGCCTAACGGCACGTGTATCCATGGTTCGAGCCCCGCTTTGGCCATGTCTGTGCGGTCGCAGGATAAAGATCCCATGTCCTTCTTCGCAAAGAGTAGGGGGTTACCCCCGGAGACATGGCTCCACTCTCCCTTCTTTCTCCCATTGACGCGATATAACCAACAGTGGTCAAAGCGTCCTGAATATACAACAACCAACCACGCACCTTTGTATTGGGGGAGCTGCTCGCAGAAATGCGCCAGAAGAAAGACGGATTTGACCTGGAGCTTCTCGATGTCCGACACCATCGCCCGGATCAGCGCCGAAAATCCGTCCTGCTGCACGAAGGCCTCCCGACTCTCGTCGTGTTCTCGCACCAAACCTGTATGCCACGAGAAGGCAAGAGATGTCAGAGTAGGTTGATATCTAATTTATATATTATAAATCCTTATACTTACCTATTTATAATACAATGTAATGGACATGGGCTGTGTGTGGTCGAAAGTCTTAGTCAACTTAGAGTGGTCTAGTTAGATTAAGCAATACAAGTAAGTCTTTGACGTCTATTTAGGGTGGTCAAGTCAAGAGGTAGATGACATTATATTCACCCCGATATACGTGTTAAATAACGTCCAATATTTGAGATAACATTATCACCAAAAATATAAATATAATGTTATCACCGAAAATATGTTCTCATATCATGTAATATAATATAATATCATAACAAAACTATAATAAAATATTTGAATCGGCATTATATTACATTATCTATATCATAATAATGATACAAAGCAGGCAGACAGGAGTCTTACAGGATATGGCATACAGTGCCTTTATCTTGACATTGGCCACGGGATCCAGATTCAGCGTCTCCAGAAGGAGAGGGAGGAATCCGCCGTCCAGGATGGCCTTCTGACTGTACGGATTGTTCTGGGTCAAGGTCGCTACAAGTTCAGCGGCACGCCACCGGATACCGCCGTTGGGGTTGCTTAGTAACGTCCGCAATACGGAATAGCCACCAATTTTGTGAAAATCTGATGAAAGGGAAAAGTGTATAATTAAATTAAATGATAGTCAATAAAAGATAATCAGTGACTTACATGTGTCAAACAGTTGAGTTCAATTGATATTTGATCGTCTTAAGGAAGTAAGATTATTCAATTTAGAGAGCTGGCATCCAGGAATGATATAACAAAACAAAATAAAAGCTAATTAAGCATTCAAATCGCCTTCTCTGGATTTCTTCTGCTAATCCCATAAAACCAGAATTGTTGAAGGCCACAAATTGTCATTATTTTCATTATTGGTAAATTGTATAGCTTATATTACTTATTAAAAATCGTTGCTGTTCTACCACCTAAATTTATGTTTTGCGCATCATGGAAAACTTGTTGTATTATTATATTAAATGTCATTGGGGCCGTAAGGCCTTCAAGACTAACAAATAACAACAAGATTAGAGATTTTAGGCCGATGTTGTGAACATACCGGCTAAACTGAGTGAGGATAGAAGGGCGGGTGACACATGTTCCAGATTAGGTCCTATTGATCTGCGGTCTAGTGCGCTAACCACACCAGAGAGCCCCCCCTCCCCCCCCCCCCACCCCCCACCCCCGCCTCTGACTTACAGGGGTTTACATCGAGTATTGAGGCGCACCCACCCAGACGTGGCCCCCACCGTTGGCAAGGTCAAGGTCTTCGCAGTAAATGTTGAGGCGCACCCACCCAGACGCGGCGCCTACCGTTGGCAAGGTCAAGGTCTTCACAGTAAATGTTGAGGCGCACCCACCCAGACGCGGCCCCTACCGTTGGCAAGGTCAAGGTCTTCGCAGTAAAGGTTGAGACACACCCTTCAAAACCCGGCGCATACCGTTGGCAAGGTCAAGGTCTTCGCAGTAAAGGTCAAAGCGCACCCACCCAGACGCGGCGCCTACCGTTGGCAAGGTCAAGGTCTTCGCAGTGCAGCTGCAGATCCTCCAGCGCCTCCTCTCGCCTGGTCACGTGATCAGCGTCATCCGGGTCCCCAGGGTTGACCAACACCTGGATGTCCTCTAGCATGATCTTGACGGGGTCGGCGCCCGCCATGGTGCTGAGCACCTCCTGCAACCATGCCTTCCTCTACAAGGGAAACCGTCACTGGTTATTTGCATGATAATATTCATGTTTGGAAAGTGTAGACAAGACGAGGAAGAGCGAGAATAAAATGAAATCAATAGGGTGTTTTAGGCCGCGTTTGTGCTAACAATGCCTAAACTTGGCCAAGGAACATCCCGGGACCAACAAGGAAGAAACGTGTCCCGGATTAGGTGCCCGGATTCGAACCAATGAGAGTGGGGATGGGGGTGGGGGGGGGGGGGGTATATAATGCATCATAACACTATTACGTCAGTTTAAATTATAGGGCCAGTTTCAATTTGACTTTTTGTGTGTACTCTGGGCCTTGGAAGTGAAATAATAATAGTTCTGTTCATAATGCGATTGCCGCCTTGTCTTATTCCTATACGCTGGGCCATCTGTTAAGAGCTTCATATTGACAGGTACATAGCACTATGATAAGTATTTCCAAAACTTATTTATCGAGGTAACCTTTTATGTCATTCCGAGGGGGTTTTCTTGCGGGATCACATTCTCCAAGTCGTAGACCGGCATTTTGTCATGGATTCTTTTATTACCCACGGCAAATGGCGGTCAATGTCCTAGTATTTTGCTGGAGAATAGCTGGCCTGGCCATTACGCTCTGTACTTAAAGACTGTCCCTGTTCGTCAAATAGCGATCGAGAATTAGATCATTTGTTCTCTTTTCACTATTCAAAACCAGTCGCGAGAGTAGATGCATCGACTCTTCCATTGAAGTCACGTAGAAATGAAATGAAATGTTGTGTTTCAGGCCACTTTGTGCACATGCGAGCCAGCATAAGCCAAACAACCAAGACAATGAAATAGGGTAAAACGAAAACACCATTCGATGCAGGTGCCAAGGGGGGTAACCCCATGACCGGGTGCTCTGTACCCCACACCCGCCGATCAACTCGGATAGAAAGGCTCTCTCGAAGTTGCTCTTGGCAACTAACTCAAGGCGCGTGAATATCAAGGTGCGAAGTAAATAAAAAAAGTTGAAGCGCATAAACAACTTTATTGGGGAATAAAAATGAACAAAACAAAAAGACATACATTTCGTATGTAGTATATAATCTTCATCACAGCCAAAACATGCAATGTGGCAACAGCTGATGAAGCCCATGATATGCCATAGGGTACAAAGCAGATACGGTAATTCGGGGATACGCAATAACCAGGCGAACATTGGCCGCCACAATGTACACTCTACCCTCCCATGTAGTGCTTCTCCTTATTCACGTGGACAGTTGGAAGATATATACACATGATATGTGACGTCAGTATTTATTTACCTCCACGTAACACTCATTCTCAGACGGTGTCAACAAATAACAAGACACGTCATTCTGGAGCACGAAACTTCACGCCGCGCGAGAGTTTGACGCCACGGGGTGTCACGTGACCTGCACCAAGCCGGCAGTCCCCATGCATAATATTCTTTGGTCGGTTAGTCATGACAGAATCGTAACAGCTTACAAACACATATACCTGCCATCGTGGCAGATACTCATAAGAATATATGATGTTACCAGCGGATCGACTCCCAATGCCTTTTCCTTCATCCAGGAAAAGACCCGATTAATTTTGCTTAATCATAAGCTTTGGGAATTCTACACAGCAAAGAAATACGGGGCAATGGGGATACAATGAACTGCGATAAATTGCCTTGGTGTGATCAGCAGCACATATCAAACCAGTGTTACAGACACTATCGGATAAACAAATGCACAAAACTTTTGGCACAGGTGGCTCATACCCATAATTAATAACAAACAATAGATGCGGATGTCACTCCAATGTCATGACAACCGTGATCGAATCATCAGCTGATTTATGAGATATCGCATACGACTACTCTGTAGCCCAATTACATCAAAGCTTTAGCTTCCTTATGGAGTATTATAATATTATCCCCAAATAACCTTGAGATATAGCGATTTTAATGTTGCCTCTGACGTCATAGTTCACGCAGAGACATACACCAAGTAGTTGTAATACTGGACACATTATCAAAGTTATCGTGTACCTTGTCGTCAAATGGCGTAATGATCTCTAACCCAAGGACAGGTTTCGCTGCTTACCCTATTTTCCAGCATAAAAGTGCCCTTTTTTTTAATAGACCGGGTATATGCCATTATTATTTTAAAATTCGTTCATCTGCGCAAAGACATGTATTATATGCTTCCCTTCTTAGGCCACCAGTGAGAAACCTTTAACTTGGGTGAGTGGTATTGTGATTAGAGGGCGACTTTACGGTACCATAGTTGACCGTGTTTACTACAAGGAAGACTCAATCGGTCACGCAGCAGAACGCTTTCAAGCGGCATGCCCAAGACGCATGTGCATTGTGCAATAATTAATACAACAGACCAAATGCAATTACCCGGTACATGTATGAACAAAATTGTAAACAAGAGTAAATATAGAGCTATTCGCTACTGTATATAGTACACCGAACATACGGTAGTGCAAAGTTGTCAACAATAACAATGTTTTTATCCTGAATTATTTTGACCTTAATAATATTGCATTATGTTTACCTTAATAATATTGCATTATTTTTACCTTAATAATATTGCATTATTTTTACCTTAATAATATTGCATTATGTTTACCTTAATAATATTGCATTATTTTTACCTTAATAATATTGCATTATGTTTACCTTAATAATATTGTATTATTTGAGCTCAATTATACTACAGTATATTGATTTCAATTCAATTGAAATATTAAAATATAATTACTCTGGTACACCGGAAAATATTTTTTTTATACTTGTACACATGAAGTTTATCATACAAGAACATATATTCGTACCGGTGCATTTAAACCCTGGAAATATAGTGATGCCTTAGAAACTTATTATACTGGTGCATTATACTGATACACTGCAAACTAATTATATTGGAACACAGAAAGCTACCGAGTTCTGAAACCGAGATATAGTGGTACACGATAACCTACGTAATACGGGTAATTCACTGCAACTATGGTCTTACAGATATGAAGACAATTTCGTATCAGTATATAATTAACAAAATAGCAATACCTGTTACTATTATGAAAGTGTAGCGTGAAGTAAAACAACTCGAGCTACCTTCCTCCAATAACCAGTCGATACAAAAACCTTTGGACGTTTAGAGAGTAGAGTATTTTGTCATCAATAACAGCTGATCATGCGTTAATACGGCACCAACATGTAAACACTTGGGGGGAACCGGACGGTGGGATTAGGGTTGGTTGTATATTCAGAACGCTTTAACCACTTTTGGTTAGATCGCGTCAATGGGAGAAGGAAGGTAAACGCCCAAGGTGGCTAGAGAGCAGCTGAATGCTAGCGCTCTAACACACTGAGCTATCGGGGCGGCCCCTCCTTGGGTGTAGGGAGGAGGGAGGGGGATCCCTTCACCACGACTGCGGCGGTTAAGCGATCAAAGTTTCAAGTCACCTGATGTTTAGGCTAGAACCAACCTTTGTGTTTGTGCTTTTAACCGTTCTTAAAATGTAGTTAAAACCCAGAATATCTATTATGAACAACCATAGGAGAAAAAGGGTATAACACAACCAGAACAGTATTAATGATTTGAACAGGACGGATTGAATACTAACTCTAAAGCGTGCAGCTATTCAGATCGACTCCCTAAATCAGGAAGCAACGCCTTAACAACAATAAACAGTCTATAAATGCAAGCCAGAGACACAACAAGATACAATTGCAAAATATTAAACAGATACCATTATTAGTTAACAAATGTCACAATATTTATATCGCAAACACAATATTGAAAATAACCTTGCGACTGCATAGTTATTTGATTACGGCACTGAAATGGTGTTTTATGCTGAATGGTTGACTTTTTAAATTATCCATATCACACAATGATCAATGCAAGAGAAACCAATGGCAGCACTACTGGCAATATTCAAGCAGTTTTACCAATTGCTTAATTAAAATAAAACCTGTTGTATACAGGGGTCAGTCAATGAATATACTGTGTAGTATATAAACACTAACTAAATACAATTATGCTAATATATATCAAAGTGTGGCTCTTATATGAAGCAACGGGCGTAGTCGTTAACAGGTAATAAATTACGTACATTATCATATCATGGTTGATATTAAGAAACATAAATATTAACACAAAGGAAAGATAAACATTTAATTCAGCGACTAAATGTGGAGCGATATCGTAAACCATTAGTTTAAATGGAATACAATTTCTGCAAAGCTTTGAAATGCCAATCAAATTCCGTCGTCGCTTTTTATACGAGTAAACAGAAAAAGTAAATAAATAGAGTGGGCGGATAGCCTAGCAATTTTGTTCATCGACATCTAAACGAAGATGGTTGCAATTTAATAAAACTGCTTCAAAGCCTTGAAATACCCACTCAGATAAGTTGCCCTGTTTTTATATCTTTTGTTTTTTACATTTTTTTCTTCCGCTTGTATCTGACAGACAACATAATCTAGGACATCGGCACAAAATGATCAGCGACTTTCAATGAGCCGCACACAATGGTACCACTCCTTACAGTCATCGGACAAATCCCATTGGTTGTTGCATATGGCTCCCCTGGTGGCCAAACCGGTTGTGATTGGGATCCAGTACAATTACGTTAGGTATATATCTCCAAACAAAAAGGCAAGGTGGATTAGTTCTCCATTTTAGTAGCACCTACAGAGGCCAGGACATATGCCAATGGAAGCAGGTCTAATTAGACAAATTTCAGGTTACTCTGTCTGCGGGTTATGTCTCTGTTTAAGCTGGTTACCCTGTCCAGCCTGCTGTGGATCTTGCTAAAATCGGAGCCAGCTTTCCTGAAAGGTTTCAGGTAATCGAACGCGTCGGAAATGTCCATCTCCTCGGCGTCGTCGAAGGCGGACGCGCGACCGGAAGTTAGGCCGCGCCAAGAATCGAAACCGGAAGTGTCGGACGATCTGTGCGCGAGCGATGGCCGCATGGCGGCGCTGTTGTATACGGGTCTGGACGGCTCCGAGGTCTTGTGGATGACGGGAATCTCGGTGGCTGTTCCCACGCGGCTTCTCACCGCGCCGGACCGCACCGGAAGTCGAGACTCCGAGGAGGTTGCATCCTCGTCCATGTCGTAGTATTTCTTCTTGTATCTGTCATACAGGTCTTCCGGTTGGTTGCGTAGGTGGTCGCCACTGCGCAGGCGCGATTCCCCGGTGGAGGGCCGGTCGAGGAGCCTGATGGGAATAATGCGCACTTTGGTGGGTTCGCGTTGGAGTGAGTACGGCGGGGGCGCGATGCCAGATGTGTTGGTCGAGTGGGTTTTCCCCGCGCTCGGAGCCACACTTCCGGTGCCGTTGGTCGCCATATAAGGCACGTCCGCGCCGGACCAGCCCCTCTCTATGGTCACGTGACGGCCCGCGTCCCGGTACGGCGGCGGGGCGTCATCAAACTCGGCGCTCTTGGGGGAGGAGTAACCGCGGGTTAGAGGCGTGGCGTGGTCGATCTTGGAGCTCCTGGCCGGATAGGGATCCTCGGTCCTGTAGAGGTACTCGCTGGACGCGGGAGGGGAGTATCCGCGCCGGGCTTCCGTTAGGACCGCTCTGGCGGTAGCGCGCGGCGTCTGCTCCAGGGGGCGCACGGGGCTTCCCGCCACGTGGTTGATGACGTCCTCTCTCTCCTCGCTCAGCTCGCGCGCCACGGACTCGCTGAGCTGCAGGTCGCGCTCGCAGTCGCGGCGCCAGGCCTTGTAGTCCGGGTTGGGGGAGTAGGGCTCGCGCACCACGCCGTCATAGTGACCGTTGTACAGGTAAGCCAGGATGATGCCCTTCTCGGACTCCTCCATTGCCGGCGTCTCGAAGGGCGTGATGTGCTGGATGTCCAGCGTGCCCTGGTCGCCGCCCTGGATCACGGCGATGTTGATGTCCAGCTCGTTGGCCAGCGCCACCAGCGCCGCCTGGCTGGGCCAGACGCCCGCCCGGCCGAACTCCTCAATCTCCGTGACGTCATCCAGCAGCCCGCCGGCCAGCAGTTCATCGGCGTGCTTGGCCATCCAGTCGACGGCCGTCTGCCGCAGCTGGGCGCTGTACTTCTCCTGGTCCAGCCGCAGCTGCGAGGCCACCGCCCGGAACATGCAGTTGCCGTCCTCCGGGATGAGGTAGCGGTACAGGCCCAGCGTGAGGAGGGCCTTGTCCTGGGCGCGGCGGGCTTGCTGCAGGCCGGACGGCGGGGGGGAGGGTGCCCTGTCCCCGGCTCCGGCGCCCGAGGCGGGACGGCTCCCACCCCGACCAGCCACGGCCTGCAAGCAGAAGCAACAGGGAGTTGGTCAGAGGGGCAGGCCTGGGGTCGCGCATGATGATGATAATGGTAATGATGAATGGGGGTTTTAGTCCAGCATCCCAGGGTGAAGATAGATAGAAGATAGAAGCTCCATGTCAGGTGCCCAGGCTAAAACCCAGGATCCCACTCCCTGGTGCCTCTGATGCCAGCAACATTAATTGACATTTGGCTGCTACAGAACTCCTGTACTGAATCAACTGTGACTTGGTAAACCTTTTCAGCAACATATATCAGAACTATTATTATAAGAACCTGTTGTTCACACCCACCAGCTGCAGGTCTCTGATTTTTAACACAGCTAAAAAAGACAAGCTTTTAGAGGGCAAGGTACACCAGGGGTCATATGTGTATATGTAAGGACAAAACCAATATGTACATGTAATGAAAAAACCAATCAAGATATTCTAACTTTTCGATGAGTGGCCTTTAAAGGCTGCATACTTTAACAGGATAAAGACATCACTGGAATCTTCAGGATATGAATGCAGCCTATACATATACCTTGCTCTATGTTCCACAACTGCCCCACTAAAATTGCAGAGACAATGAAACATCAGTACACAATTACTGTTTACTCCAAAATAAACCTTTGATTTCTAAGCGTAAAATCAGATATACTAACCTCTTCAGTCATGGGTCTAAACTCTGATGCTTGGCCATCTTCTGCCTTCGTATTTTCTATAGTGTACTTCAATACACCATCAAGACTTTTAGGATACCTCCTGCCATCTCCATCCTTGCCTGCCATAGTTACTGCTCCCTGAAACTTTATAAACAGAGAAGGTCAGCAAATAATATCAGGTAAGCTTATATTGGAAAAAAAGTTAACATGGCTACTGCATTGAAGGTGTTTAATTCCTGACGCAAATTAATTTTTACTGTCTCCATTGGGGATAGAATTCAGAATATTTACTTAATAATATTTAATAGTGAGACTGACACTCAAGGATTCAGAAAGGGTATATCACTATCCTTCTAATAAAGAATTTATTACCATATTTACTTTGAAATGACTACCCCAGGGAAATGATATTCAATTAATCAGAACCCTTATCTTGTATAGGTTTTGATGTCAAAGCTAGCCATCAAGTAATTCAATCTCTGACACACAAACTTTCTACCCAATTTTCAAAGAAGAAAAGTTTTGCATCAATTTATATCATAAATCTTGCAGTTTGAGAAATAAGGAATTAAAGTCAAAAATATAAATGCTGTATAGTGACGTTTCGCCCCATATTTTTTCTAAATTTGTTGCGATTGCTATGTAAATCACTGAGCCTGAGGACAGTGAGGTGAATAAACAAATTTAACGAGAACGAGTGACACTGTCAGTGGTGCACACCATTTGGTCAGATTTGTTGACAAATAACACTCCAATGGCAAACGGTCTTGATCATTGGGGTGTAATTTGTCCACAAATCTGACCGTCTTTGGTACAAGGCGTTACCTAAAATGAAATCTCCTTCGACCTTTTGTGCCCGTGAAATGGATGTGAACTTGCGAAAAACAGGCCCAAAAGGCAAAACAAGACAGAAAGTCAGACAACGTCCGAAGTAAAACACGAATAGATTTTTACTGTTTGCGGAACCTTATATGCTTACCTCTTTCACTGCATAAAGGCCGTGATCTAAACCTCATGTGCAACTAAAACGTAACCTGGTATGGCCTATGAATCATCAGTTATTTGGCGAGTCTTCATGAACATTCTTCACATACAACACAAAAACACCTCAGCAACCTCAACTCAAGCTGGTACCCGCCACACCGGGGAGACCGCGCGTTAGTCTGCCAGTTACGATATGCCTTCTGGGCCACTGTAGTTTGCCACAACATTCCTGCCAGTGGCGGGTATAGAAGAGAAAAGCTCAATCCAAGAAGAGAATATGAGCGATTAATCGATCGCGTGTGACGAGTTGAAAGAGTAGTTTCAATATGGCGAACGGAAACTCACTTATTGCTCACAAAGTATCGCCCACGTTCATACATTATGGCCCAACTTCAACAGATAGATACTTGGTTAACTGATTATATGGGCCCGGCCTCATATACCCCGCACATACCTTTCAAATAACAGAATAGAAGGTCTTACATATGTTTCATATAAGTTTATTAATTGTTTCACTCTTGTATTTCCCCTAAAACCTATTTGGTCACACTGAGCGAATGTTGTTTAGTTAGCTTCCCCCATCTTGGAATAGCCTCTACCTCTTCTCTCTTCCACCTGCCTGGGCGGAAGAGCAGAAGAGGTCTTCCCGGAAAAGAAGAGGCGAAACGATCGCATGGCAAGTGCTCTTCTAGAACAGGTAGAGTTTGGAAGAGGCGAATCGATCACGCCCTTTAAAGTTAGCGGTGATCGAAGCACGAAGCGGGGGGGGGGGGGGGTGTTGGTACTGCAGTGTGTATGGAAAAGAATGAAGGTATTTTTACCTTAAAAAATACTTGGGTGGGGGGGGGGGGGGTGTCGCGGGGGCTCCTTGATGCCTGAAAGAGCGGAAGTTTATGATGAAAAAGATACCCTGATAGAGCGGATATTTTATGAAGATGTGCGTTCATAGAGCAGTTTGAGGGGAAAAAATATAAACAGAGCGACGTTTCAGTGAAAAAAATAAACCGAGCAAGTTTGCATGGAACTGAGACATGGAGCGGGTCAACGGGAAAAAAATGGCTCTTCCGAGAGGATTTGGGTGGTAAAAAGCCACTTCCTAGGGGATTTTCGAGGTGAAACGCCCCTTCCGAGCGGATTTTGGATGTGAAAAAGGGGGCCTTTACCGCGGACTCCCCCCAAACCCAGCAATGTATTAAATACCCCGCCCACCTCGCCTGGTATGCATGCTACAAAAACAAATTATAATACGTTGGTCTGTCAATGCTTCATCGCAAGGAAATTCTTGACATGATACTGTTGCTGAAAGAGTTGCTGAAATTGTACATAACCCGCCATTATCACTAATACCCCATTCCCAGTTCACGAAGAATTATTTTATTCATTCCCAGTTCACGGTGAAATTACATCTTTTATTTTGTTGAATTAGCGCGTTTGCATGGCTTTATCGATTGGATCCATGTCAGAGTTCATGGGGTTCGTGCAAGGGTATACTGTTAAGGATGATCTCGCGGTCATGGTGACATCAACATCTCGCCATCTTCATACCTCATTCCGAGCCGGTGGACCCTTGACAATCCAAACCACAGACACAAGAGAAGCAACGTCCCAACCCAGTGCAGTTTTATTTCACTCTCAAAGCGATGGTATACAAACAAAACGAAAAGAAGCATGTACAATATTTACACCATTATTAACCATATAAATAATAATATTCACATGAAATTAAGCTTCCTTGAAGAAGTATCTCCGGGTGCTTTGCACAACACCCTGGGGATTGACGAACAGAAGCTTGTATGTGTGACATGCGAAAAACAGCATTTCGTTTAATTACGATTACATGTAATTTAATATGCTGTTGTGAGACCTGTAGCAGCATCGACAGATATAGGGTGATATCAGCCTGATCACAGGCTGATTACGTTAGTTTGGACGGCACACTCTGGCTGAAAACACGCTTAGCGTGTATGTATATGGCTTACCGCAGTGACTAAGTGTTGTTGTGACCACGTCCACGTTTTGTGACCACGCCTACTAATTGCAGCCACCCCCATTCGTTGTAACCATGCATAACGCCTATAGTTGTAGCCACGTCTAGCGAAGTAACCCAGCCAACATATTGTAACCATGCCTACCGCATTAACCACGCCGACCACAGTAAACCAACCCCAACTATTGTAACCACGCCTACCGCAGTAACCACGCCTACCGCAGTAACCACACCTACCAATTGTAACCACGCCGACCACATTAAACCACCCCCAACTAATTTAACCACGCCTACCGCAGTAACCACGCCCACCTATTGTAACCACGCCAACCGCAAAACTGATCATGGCATACAACTGGATACAGCATTGACATCCAGTGAAATAACAGGACACCGTACCGCCAGATGGGCTCATCAATGAATAAGAATAGAACCTTTATTAACCGCTCAAATTTAAAATGAAATCGACATTTTTTAAATCTTAGACATTAATTTCGACTAGGCCAAACATAAAAACTCGACATTTCATCAATTTGGAGCAGATACAGACGTCATATTGGAAAGCGGCCAGGACTCGTCAAGAACAAAATGTGACTCATTTCATCACTGTCATAGACTAGTGTTGTAAATTTGACAGGAACCAATATTCAATTGGACCTCGTTATAAACAATATGTAACATTCGGCTGAAAGAAATCCATGCTGCAGAGGACAAGCCTAAGTCTATGAGGCTCGTTTACATAGTAATAGTGCTGCAAGTGCCAGTCACTTGCGCGACAAATCCATTGATCGGTTGATTTTCCATAAAATAACATAAGGGTACAGCTCACGTCATATTAAGTTACGGTTAAACCTGACAAACCCTCAAACTAGGGTTAAATTAACCCCCTCAGATTCGTTTTCCGCCTCATATGTAGGTTATGAAGAACCATTGTGTCTCCCTCTATTATATAAGCTGAAATTCCACGGGATCTTCCACGTGTTAGTATATATTATCGTATATATTATAGCTAAACCGGACCTATTATCGCTATGCCCCTCGGTTATTGAAAATTGACTTTCTTTCAAGAGATTTTCGACCTCCACAGCGAAACGCGGCAAAAACCAACTTATCGTTATCTTCAGCAGGTGACCAGATTATCACCAAGACCTCTTCCCTACCCCCTCGATGTCGACATTAACAAGAAGATAGTCAACTTTGATTTAACAACTCGCGCAAAATGGTTGCCAATAACACTTCCACTCGTCGGCGAAAACATACTCTCCTAGTCGACTTACTTCACCCGTCAACGGGAGTATAGCGACATGCAAACGACACAGCACTCGGGTGTGAAGGTTTTAGGCACACTGTGCACATATGGCCTCACATTGGCCAAGTAAAATAATAAAGAGGTGTAACGGAGCGATTCGCTACACAATTATAGCAGTTTTCCTCCGCGAGAAACTCACTCTCGCCATTCCTCGCTCAGCAGTGCTCACTTGAATTAACCTTGCCAAGAATAAGGACTAAAAGGTCCCGTATATAGAAATATATGTAAATTGACATATGTGATACATTTATTGGAATATTGTGCCATTAAACCGTATGAAGCTGTTATTAAATTCTGCAATAGGATTTGGTTAGTGGGAAGTAAAACACAACAGATTTGAAGTAAAAAAAAAACCCACAAGGGTTCCAAAATGAAGAAGGACATGAGCCCCAAATAAAATAATTATTAGGATTTTACCTTTAATATGTATACCAGACCATTCGTCGTGACCTCAGCCAATGGGGCCACTTACAAGATCCATTAGCTACTGTATGTGTTGCAAATGTCAGGTTTTGTTCCTGTATAAAATAGTGACGATTCTCAGCGAAGAACGTCTAGACGTTGAAGGTGCGCAAAGCGGTTGACGGTGAAGCAGGGAACAAGCCTAAGTGTGACCCCAAGGATGCAATCACAGACACGACGCGGCAGAGAGATTACATACATGGACGCTCTGAATTAAATGCATATGAATATCACAGGAGCGCATGTAGAGTTCTCACCGTCATGACTGACGATCAACTAACAAACCCTTTTTACAGCTTCACGATGAGGAGGGGTAATCCCCGACCCACCCCCACCCCACCCCCCATCCCCATTCACTAGAAGTCTATAGGGGTATTTTTGACTAGCTAAGTGCGCGACAAGACATAGGTGACAAACCATTCTCGTTTCCAATGGCAACAGTGACGTGAAATATGAAACGCAGGTGACACAGGTTCATGAGTGATAAACAAACAAAAACACGAAACAGACATTGAAGTCATCCTTACATACAGATGTAGATTTCTTCCGATATTGTGCGCATGTGAAAACACAGTTTGACATTATATGATACTGAATTCGCCACGATCGTGAATTATGTCTTCGCCGCGTGTCGATGTTGCCGCTCTGTTTCTCAGCAAGACAAGAGCATGGCAAGAGCACAGCGATAAATATATCGCAATAAATACCAACAGAAAGAGACCGTTCTCCCCGAGAGATATTTAACCTTCACGCTGACTGAAGGTCACCCCTCCTCCGTGACAGAGGTCACGTAAGGCCACAATGACGACGACCGTTCGCTTTGAGCAGTGCACGAGCGCACCATGGCAACGGTCAGACATGGAACGGATCAAAATGATGGACGGAGTTTGGGATGAATATGTTATTATTTATCTATTTATTCATTTATTATTTTATTTTAACTTAAGACCACCGTCCTCCAGCAGTCGATTAAAGCATATTTAGAAACTTATTTGGAAAAATGGCACACCAAAATCAAGTGTTGAACGAGCATTAAACCCAGTCCCCCATTAATGTGTAGCGGATACGACACGGCAAGACATACCGTAAATATCGTCATAGATGTCGCACCGCGGTACACGTCCTTTAAGACGTGGCCGATGCTGACGACTTAAACAATCCGAGACTTATGAAGAGTAATATACGGTAATGACATATTTATCCTTGCCTTTGATGTGCGACATCCTGAGATAGTGTCTCCCCAGTTACATGACTCGCAATACTAACAATAATACTTGTGCTAAACAATGGACGGATTAGCTTGAAAATATAAGACCAGCAAACCGACTGAAACAATGTAATGCTCGCCTGACAAGGTCGAAACAACAGTGAACTGCGCTTAAGACCTCGATAGATATCAATCCCAACTAATAAGCACACACAAAAGACGTCACCCTGACAATAGTACATAAACACAAATCTGTCAGAGAACAGAACAACCACACAATTTAATACCAATATAAATACCCGACATCCCCCTCCCCCATACTGCTCACGCACTCACGCATTCATACAATGCACAGCGGGCTGTAGACAATATATCACCGGTAGCCTCAGTAATGTTCCATGGTGTTAGGCACCTTGCCTCTGCCCTTCTTCCTCGCGGACTTCCCCCCCGGCTGCGGTAACGACTCCAGTCGCGTCGGCTTCCGCGAGAGGAACTCGTCCTGCGAGCTCTGTCCGTGCACATGCGCGGCGCGATCTTCGCCAGAGTTAATACTTCCGGTCATGTGACTGCTGCTGCTACTTCCGCTTCCGGGACTGCCTCCGAAGCCGTTCACCGCGTAGCCGTTGGGGCTGGTGTTGGCCACGTCTGCAAATGCGAGAGGGGGTCATGAAGCTCATCAACAAACACGTGCGGGAGGGGAGCCACAGAGGGAATCTACAGAGGGAAGCCACAGAGGGAATCTACCGGGGGCTTCTACCGAGGGAATCTACAGAGGGAAGCTACAAAGGGAAGCTACAAAGGGAATTTACAGAAGGAATCTACCAGGGGTGTCTACAGAGAGGATCTACAGAGGAAATCTACAGAGAGAATCTACAGAGGGAATCTACCGGGGGTGTCTACAGAGGAAATCTACAGAGGGAAGTTACAGAGGGAATCTACAGAGGGAATATACAGAGGGAATCTACCAGGGGTGTCTACAGAAGAAATCTAAAGCGGCGTTTCCTACAAAACAAATGTTCAACAGCGTTTCTAATCCAATCGACACAACCTAATTTATATGAAACTTCGATAGTGTTATGATAATGTAAGCAATACACGTTACAGTAACAACAACAAAGTAGTACTATTTTCTCCGATCAAATGCCACCCCGAAGTTCAGCACACCAGTGGTTATGCTAGTCAAAAGGTCCGCATCAAAACAATAATTCACTTTCAAAAAGTCAGCTGACTCATGAGTTATTTGGAATGAACTTAACCGGTGTGATACGATGTAGTCTTACAGGCTGAAAGTGCCGTTAAGTCCCAATAAAATCAAATCAAATCAAAAAGTCCAAAAAAGAAAAGTTCACGGGTAATAAAACACATTACAAAATCGAACAAACATTAGTATATGAGTCACTAGTCATCGATTAGGGCTGCATTTAATTGATTCGAACGCGGAATAGCTGAAATTAAACCTCATGAATGTGTCAAACGCAAGCAAAAATAATTACATAAAGTTATATTAATGCATACGTACAGAAAGAATATAAAGTGAACATATAGCAGATGCACAAATATATAATATGAGATAGACTTGAACAGGGACAATACAGATACAAACACACAAAAGTATAACAGAATAGAAAAAAGATAGATAAAGTATAGATGTAGCATGATCGGTACAGAATCAATGTACCGATTGCATGATCGGTACACAATCAATGTACCGATAGCATGAAAGGTACATAATCAATATAGCATGAAAGGTACAGAATCAATGTACCGATAGCATGAAAGGTACAGAATCAATATAGCATGATCGGTACAGAATCAATATAGCATGATCGGTACAGAATCAATATAGCATGATCGGTACAGAATCAATATAGCATGATCGGTACAGAATCAATATAGCATGATCGGTACAGAATCAATATAGCATGATCGGTACAGAATCAATATAGCATGATCGGTACAGAATCAATATAGCATAATCGGTACAGAATCAATATAGCATGAAAGGTACAGAATCAATATAGCATGATCGGTACAGAATCAATATAGCATAATCGGTACAGAATCAATATAGTATGATCGGTACAGAATCAATATAGCATAATCGGTACAGAATCAATATAGCATGAAAGGTACAGAATCAATATAGCATGATCGGTACAGAATCAATATAGCATGATCGGTACAGAATCAAT
This sequence comes from Arenicola marina, assembly GCA_964019135.1. NCBI lineage: Eukaryota > Metazoa > Annelida > Polychaeta > Arenicolidae > Arenicola > Arenicola marina. Next base: position 6,718,830 of record OZ025261.1, read on the forward strand.
ATAGCATGATCGGTACAGAATCAATATAGCATAATCGGTACAGAATCAATATAGCATGAAAGGTACAGAATCAATATAGCATGATCGGTACAGAATCAATATAGCATGCTCGATACAGTAAGAGTACCGGTATATAGTACGATCGATACTATAATGTTAACAATGATAACTACTACTTTACAGTAATTACTTCTGATTCGCCAGGGGCCACCTAATAGCCTAGGGGTTAGCCCTTGGCTTTATTAAGTGAGCTCTACCAGGCCAGCCATCGTGCCGGAGGTCGGGGGTTCGTGCCCCTCTGGGGATCACCCCAATGGTCTGAAGTTTAACACTTGGCTTTGTTCGGAGGGGTTCTAATATTTATGTTTGCGCAGGGTACAGATCCCATTTTCTTCTTCGAAAGAGTAGGGGAGCTACCCCCGGAGACATGGCTCCGCTCTACACTAAATTCTCCAAAGCGACGCGATACGACCTTAATATGTCATTCTACCAAATCTAATTCGCCATCTCAAATTATTTTCTTCTTGACATCACTGACATAATATATCAGTCTTTAAAGTCAAGATACCACAGGGGACCGTTTTACTAAAATATAGTTCCGCTTGTAAAAGAAAACTCGTACACTTTTCACTGCTAGTTAAGTCAAGAGATAAAGTTACGAGGTCGTAAATCTTAACGACACCCCCCCGCGTCCCATCACCCCAAACATATGCGTCGACATTACGCATATAGTTCACTGGGAAAAAGTTATATATAAAGACGCAAACCTATAAACGGCAGCAGTAACTATTTATCTAATAACGATTGCTTCCAGTTAAAAGCCAAACAAGAATATTTACATAGCGTCAATGCTACAGATTATCACAAGAGTAAATCATTCAAAGCAAGCATATCATGAAACAAAAACGTTATTACATATATTTATCGGAACTAAACTTTCAACTTATGTACAAAAGCAACATGTGCTTTGTCTACCTTTGCGTCTGTTTGGTCGTATAATACTTGATCGTTTTTCCTCAAGTTTCAAAGTTTCTGCAAGTCAGAGTTCCGAGAAAAGAGGTGCTATGAGCATTGGGTGACATGGTGTAAGCGGGGCCGTGAGTATTGGGTGACATGGTGCAAGCGGGGCCGTGAGTATTGGATGACAGGGTGTAAGAGGGGCCGTGAGTATTGGGTGACAGGGTGTAAGAGGGGCCGTGAGTATTGGGTAACATGGTGTAAGAGGGGCCGTGAGTATTGGGTGACAGGCTGTAAGAGGGGCAGTAAGTATTGGGTGACATGGTGTAAGAGGGGCCGTGAGTATTGAGTGACATGGTGTGAGAGGGGCCGTGAGTATTGGGTGACATGGTGTAAGAGGGGCCGTGAGTATTGGGTGACATGGTGTAAGAGGGGCCGTGAGTATTGGGTGACATGGTGTAAGAGGGGCCGTGAGTATTGGGTGACAGGGTGTAAGAGATACTTTTGGTATTGGGTGACATGGTGAAAGCGGGGCCGTGAGTATTGGGTGACATGGTGTAAGAGGGGCCGTGAGTATTGGGTGACATGGTGTAAGAGGGGCCGTGAGTATTGGGTGACAGAGTGTAAGAGAGACTTTTGGTATTGGGTGACATGGTGTAAGAGGAGCCGTGAGTATTGGGTGACATGGTGTAAGAGGGCCACGAGTATTGGGTGACATGGTGAAAGGGGGGCCGTGAGTATTAGGTGACATGGTGTAAGAGGGGCCGTGAGTATTGGGTGACATGGTGTAAGAGGGGCCGTGAGTATTGGGTGACATGGTGTAAGAGGGGCCGTGAGTATTGGGTGACATGGTGTAAGAGGGGCCGTGAGTATTGGGTGACAGGGTGTAAGAGAGACTTTTGGTATTTGGTGACATGGTGTAAGCGGGGCCGTGAGTATTGGGTGACATGGTGTAAGAGGGCCGCGAGTATTGGGTGACATGGTGAAAGAGGGGCCGTGAGTATTGGGTGACATGGTGTAAGAGGGGCCGTGAGTATTGGGTGACATGGTGTAAGAGGGCCGCGAGTATTGGGTGACATGGTGTAAGAGAGACTTTTGGTATTGGGTGACATGGTGTAAGAGGGGCCGTGAGTATTGGGTGATATGGTGAAAGAGGGGCCGTGAGTATTGGGTGACACGGTGAAAGAGGGGCCTTGAGTATTGGGTAACATGGTGTAAGAGGGGGCGTGAGTATTGGGTGACAGGGTGTAAGAGAGACTTTTGTTATTGGGTGACATGGTGTAAGAAGAGCCGTGAGTATTGAGTGACATGGTGTAAGGGGGGCCGTGAGTATTGGGTGACATGGTGAAAGAGGGGCCGTGAGTATTGGGTGACACGGTGAAAGAGGGGCCGTGAGTATTGGGTGACACGGTGAAAGAGGGGCCTTGAGTATTGGGTGACACGGTGAAAGAGGGGCCTTGAGTATTGGGTGACACGGTGAAAGAGGGGCCAGGAGTATTGGGTGACATGGTGTAAGGGGGGCGGTGAGTATTGGGTGACATGGTGAAAGAGAGGCCGTGAGTATTGGGTGACACGGTGAAAGAGGGGTCTTGAGTATTGGGTAATATAGTGTAAGAGGGAGCGTGAGTATTGGGTGACAGGGTGTAAGAGAGACTTTTGGTATTGGGTGACATGGTGTAAGGAGGGCCGTGAGTATTGAGTGACATGGTGAAAGAAGGGCCGTGAGTATTGGGAGACATGGTGTAAGAGAGACTTGGTATTGGGTGACATGGTGTAAGAGGGGCCGTGAGTATTGGGTGACATGGTGTAAGGGGGCGGTGAGTATTGAGTGACATGGTGAAAGAGGGGCCGTGAGTATTGGGAGACATGGTGTAAGAGAGACTTGGTATTGGGTGACATGGTGTAAGAGGGGCCGTGAGTATTGGGTGACATGGTGAAAGAGGGGCCGTGAGTATTTGGTGACATGGTGAAAGAGGGGCCTTGAATATTGGGTGACATGGTGTAAGAGGGGGCGTGAGTATTGGGTGACAGAGTGTAAGAGAGACTTTTGGTATTGGGGGACATGGTGTAAGAAGAGCCGTGAGTATTGAGTGACATGGTGTAAGAGGGGCCGTAAGTATTGGGTGACATGGTGAAAGAGGGGCCGTGAGTATTGAGTGACATGGTGTAAGAGGGGCCGTGAGTATTGAGTGACATGGTGTAAGATGGGCCGTGAGTATTGAGTGACATGGTGTAAGAGGGGCCGTGAGTATTGAGTGACATGGTGTAAGAGGGGCCGTGAGTATTGGGTGCCATGGTGTAAGAGGGGGCGTGAGTATTGGGTGACATGGTGAAAGAGGGGCCGTGAGTATTGGGTGACATGGTGAAAGAGGGGCCTTGAGTATTGGGTGACACGGTGTAAGAGAGACCGTGAGTATTGGGTGACATGGTGAAAAAGAGACTGTGAGTATTGGGTGACATGGTGAAAAAGGGACCGTGAATATTGGGTGAGAGGTTGTAAGATTCAAAGTAAGCCATCGTGAAACGAAAATGCTATTAAATATATTTATCAGAATATGAAAATAAACTTCGAACTTATGAACAGAAGAAACCTGTGCTTTGTCTACCTTGGCGCTTGTTTGGTCGAATAATACTCGATCGTTTTTCCTCAAGTTTCAAAGTTTCTGCAAGTCAGAGTTCCAAGTAAAAAAGCGGGGCCATGAGCATTGGGTGACATGATGCAAGAGGAGCCGTGAGCATTGAATGACATGGTGTAAGAGGGGCCGTGAGTTTTGGGTGACAGGGTGTAAGAGGGGCGGTGAGTATTGGGTGACATGGGGGGCATATACAAGACAACTTCACACACAGATAAAAAATATATAATGAAAAGTGAAAAAAAACCTCAACAGTAGCTTGAAGATCAGATGAAGGTCAGGCAGCCTCATATTTGAGGACACAAGTATGAGGTCAACTATCAAAAATACGCTAACCACTACGCTAAGAACCCCAGTTACAAACACTCGACAACCAGATGAGTGATGAACACACCCATCACCATACAACACGACATGCAACCAAGAATATCACTTACTTCTGTTTCTATCTTCCTGCGTTCCTCTCAACAACTTGTCCGTTCGTTTACTCTTGAAATAATTGTTGGCAATTTCTTGCTCGTTGCTTTGATTCAGTTTCTGCAAATAGATCTCAATGTCAATGGTTTGTTGATGCGTAGTCATAGTGACGGTAGTACTGCCATTTAACATACATCAATCGGTGCACAATGACGTTAGCCTCGTTGGGAAAGACGGCTTTATGTCATCACACAGGGATTTATTGTCTCATTCATTTTTGCCTGTTATGAATAAGAAAGATAAAAATGAAAATAAAAATAATAATAATAATTATAATAATAAATATTATATTAAAATATACATACAGTATATAATATATATATAAATTAAATTCAAACTAATATTATAAAAATAATACTAATATTATTAATAGTAGTGGTAGTCAACTAACAATGATAATAATTACGATAATAGTATTGTATTATTACTATTGCTATGTTACTAATATCGTTCGTTAGACCAACTTGGGATACTGTCATTCATCATGTTCATACCTCTAGATAATTCATTAAATTATAGCTTGTACATGAAGGTGCTCTGGCGCAGCGGGCCCAATATTATTAAGACCACACACTGTGCAATGAATGAATGAATGAATGAATGAACGAATCGATGTTTTAAGCCTTATTTATGCACACATGGGCTGGACCTCTGATATCATTGATATAGGATTCAGATTCAGGTCCCGATATAGAGCGAGGATGGGACCGGTGTCTGCCGGGCTAAAGATAAACGCGCTACCCACTGAGCCACGGCGGGCGGCCCCTACCTGGAGGTAGCGGTCCTCAGACCTCAGGTCGTCATAGATACTGGGCTGGAGCTCCCCGTTAGTATGTCGGTAGGTGGGCTCCTGGCGGGCTCCAGGCATCACACCTGTAACACGGGGTTCAATATCATTATACAAGGTCACAATGTGGTCTCAACGTGCTCTCACAACGTGGTCTCAACGTGTTCGCACAACGTGGTCTCAACGTGTTCTCACAACGTAGTCTCAATGTGTTCGCACGTGGTCTCAACGTGCTCTCACAACGTGGTCTCAATGTGTTCGCACAACGTGGTCTCAACGTGTTCTCACAACGTGGTCTCAACGTGTTCTCACAACGTGGTCTCAACGTGTTCGCACAACGTGGTCTCAACGTGTTCGCACAACGTGGTCTCAACGTGTTCGCACAACGTGGTCTCAACGTGTTCGTGCAACATAATATATCGTATTCATCCCACACTATATATCTTTGAATGGATGAAATAAAGACCTTAATAGGTCATTATATTAATTGCTGCTTTAAATATACACGGTATATGGATATATAACAAATGAATGAAAACGTCGGTGTTGTAAACCACTGTGTTCTCATGAAGGCTACATTGAGCCAAGAGACTTCCCGAGACAATGAACTGGGATGTAAACGAAACTCTGGCGACGCTGGCGCCGGGAGTCGAACCTATGACCGGCTGATCTCCAGCTCAGCCCAGTTACCAGCTCAACCAGGAAGATCACCAGATTCCTCCAAATTAGATACGCCAGTCACCACGTGTGTGACCTTTGACCTCTAATGTGTTTCACTCCGGGTGACCACTTACCCACGTGTGTGACCTTTGACCTCTAATGGGGTCCACTCCGGGTGACCACTTACCCACGTGTGTGACCTTTGACCTCTAATGGGGTCCACTTCGAGCGACCACTTACCCAGCTGACCGGTAGGGGGCAGCTTGGACTTCTCGATGATCATCTTGGGCATGATCCAGGTCTGGTTGATCTCATCCCACTCGCTGTGCGCTTTGATCCGATCCAGATTGACGTAGTTGCAATCCCGACGGAGGCAGGGGTGGATCTTGTCGACGACCGCCTGGAGCCACTTCATCTGGCGCTCCTGCTTCCGGATCGTGTCCAGGTAGTCGATCCGGTCGAACTCGAACTCAGATTGAAGGTCAAGGATCTCTTGTTGCAGGGACTCGTTCTGTACCCGACGATTGTAAAACGGGATTTGTACAAAAGTTGGCAATGCTATATTTATTGTTATAGCCATTTCACTTATCACTGACCATAAAGGTTACACACCAATAGAAACCATCCCCAGGTTAAGTAATGCAAAAACCCAAATTTTCAACCCCATGCTAGAAAAAAATCGGTAACCATGTTTGACTATATGGGCCATAGCAAATTCTAGAGAAAGTATCCAACTTTATTTTAACAACAAACAGAACATAGGTTCACGTGCGATATTTTTAGCTACAGCCCATAGTATGACACCCCCCCAAGCGCGACCCGCCGAAAATTAAACACCCAGCGAATCAGCATGTGATGAGGTCGACCGAACCACGCACCCGTAACGTCCGCAAGCATGATTAAATACGCCACAGATTAATGCAACAGGCAGTAATCTGGCCAAACATTAGTAAAAGAAACAATATATACAAAGAAAGAAGTAACCAGTAACCATATAACCCTGATATACGATCATATTTTAGGCACTACTTGACGGTATATACTTTTCTACGCACGACCTATTGGTGTGTAACCTTAAGCAGATGACATTTTCATCTTCCTTCATCTTCAACAGATACCCCGAACAGAAAGCACAATTTCCATATAAAGTACACAATTTGGTCAACCCATATACAAAAATGACGACACAATAACAGTGTGAAATCCATATGTATAACACCTACTGGTCCTCTTTCGGTCGATCTATCCACGGCTTAATTATAACCATGAGACTGTTTTATGCTTTGACCTGCCCCCCCCACCACCCTAGCGAAATCGTCACCTTCCGCCCCTTTGGCGAAATCTTGGAGCCACATTTGTGGTTAGATAAACGATAGTTTGGTCTATTAAGGCCTAGCAGACGACAGGGTGGTACCAACCGTCAACAAATTGAACAGACAGATGAAACCTTCCCAGTATGGCCGCTAGATGGCGCCACTGCAGATAAGATTCGCGATATTTTAATGGTTTTTTTGTCCGAGAAGGCAAAGAACACATTTCGGTATAATGCTACCAAAGAAAATCACATATAAAACCAATAAATATATTACTTATACCGGTATTGCACGCAGGTAACGCCAGACAGCGAGACTGCCTTAAGGTTACACACCAATAGAAACCATCCCCAGGTTAAGTAATGCAAAAACCCAAATTTTCAACCCCATGCTAGAAAAAAATCGGTAACCATGTTTGACTATATGGGCCATAGCAAATTCTAGAGAAAGTATCCAACTTTATTTTAACAACAAACAGAACATAGGTTCACGTGCGATATTTTTAGCTACAGCCCATAGTATGACACCCCCCCTAGCGCGACCCGCCGAAAATTAAACACCCAGCGAATCAGCATGTGATGAGGTCGACCGAACCACGCACCCGTAACGTCCGCAAGCATGATTAAATACGCCACAGATTAATGCAACAGGCAGTAATCTGGCCAAACATTAGTAAAAGAAACAATATATACAAAGAAAGAAGTAACCAGTAACCATATAACCCTGATATACGATCATATTTTAGGCACTACTTGACGGTATATACTTTTCTACGCACGACCTATTGGTGTGTAACCTTAAGCAGATGACATTTTCATCTTCCTTCATCTTCAACAGATACCCCGAACAGAAAGCACAATTTCCATATAAAGTACACAATTTGGTCAACCCATATACAAAAATGACGACACAATAACAGTGTGAAATCCATATGTATAACACCTACTGGTCCTCTTTCGGTCGATCTATCCACGGCTTAATTATAACCATGAGACTGTTTTATGCTTTGACCTGCCCCCCCCACCACCCTAGCGAAATCGTCACCTTCCGCCCCTTTGGCGAAATCTTGGAGCCACATTTGTGGTTAGATAAACGATAGTTTGGTCTATTAAGGCCTAGCAGACGACAGGGTGGTACCAACCGTCAACAAATTGAACAGACAGATGAAACCTTCCCAGTATGGCCGCTAGATGGCGCCACTGCAGATAAGATTCGCGATATTTTAATGGTTTTTTTGTCCGAGAAGGCAAAGAACACATTTCGGTATAATGCTACCAAAGAAAATCACATATAAAACCAATAAATATATTACTTATACCGGTATTGCACGCAGGTAACGCCAGACAGCGAGACTGCCTTAAGGTTACACACCAATAGAAACCATCCCCAGGTTAAGTAATGCAAAAACCCAAATTTTCAACCCCATGCTAGAAAAAAATCGGTAACCATGTTTGACTATATGGGCCATAGCAAATTCTAGAGAAAGTATCCAACTTTATTTTAACAACAAACAGAACATAGGTTCACGTGCGATATTTTTAGCTACAGCCCATAGTATGACACCCCCCCTAGCGCGACCCGCCGAAAATTAAACACCCAGCGAATCAGCATGTGATGAGGTCGACCGAACCACGCACCCGTAACGTCCGCAAGCATGATTAAATACGCCACAGATTAATGCAACAGGCAGTAATCTGGCCAAACATTAGTAAAAGAAACAATATATACAAAGAAAGAAGTAACCAGTAACCATATAACCCTGATATACGATCATATTTTAGGCACTACTTGACGGTATATACTTTTCTACGCACGACCTATTGGTGTGTAACCTTAAGCAGATGACATTTTCATCTTCCTTCATCTTCAACAGATACCCCGAACAGAAAGCACAATTTCCATATAAAGTACACAATTTGGTCAACCCATATACAAAAATGACGACACAATAACAGTGTGAAATCCATATGTATAACACCTACTGGTCCTCTTTCGGTCGATCTATCCACGGCTTAATTATAACCATGAGACTGTTTTATGCTTTGACCTGCCCCCCCCACCACCCTAGCGAAATCGTCACCTTCCGCCCCTTTGGCGAAATCTTGGAGCCACATTTGTGGTTAGATAAACGATAGTTTGGTCTATTAAGGCCTAGCAGACGACAGGGTGGTACCAACCGTCAACAAATTGAACAGACAGATGAAACCTCCCCAGTATGGCCGCTAGATGGCGCCACTGCAGATAAGATTCGCGATATTTTAATGGTTTTTTTGTCCGAGAAGGCAAAGAACACATTTCGGTATAATGCTACCAAAGAAAATCACATATAAAACCAATAAATATATTACTTATACCGGTATTGCACGCAGGTAACGCCAGACAGCGAGACTGCCTTAAGGTTACACACCAATAGAAACCATCCCCAGGTTAAGTAATGCAAAAACCCAAATTTTCAACCCCATGCTAGAAAAAAATCGGTAACCATGTTTGACTATATGGGCCATAGCAAATTCTAGAGAAAGTATCCAACTTTATTTTAACAACAAACAGAACATAGGTTCACGTGCGATATTTTTAGCTACAGCCCATAGTATGACACCCCCCCTAGCGCGACCCGCCGAAAATTAAACACCCAGCGAATCAGCATGTGATGAGGTCGACCGAACCACGCACCCGTAACGTCCGCAAGCATGATTAAATACGCCACAGATTAATGCAACAGGCAGTAATCTGGCCAAACATTAGTAAAAGAAACAATATATACAAAGAAAGAAGTAACCAGTAACCATATAACCCTGATATACGATCATATTTTAGGCACTACTTGACGGTATATACTTTTCTACGCACGACCTATTGGTGTGTAACCTTAAGCAGATGACATTTTCATCTTCCTTCATCTTCAACAGATACCCCGAACAGAAAGCACAATTTCCATATAAAGTACACAATTTGGTCAACCCATATACAAAAATGACGACACAATAACAGTGTGAAATCCATATGTATAACACCTACTGGTCCTCTTTCGGTCGATCTATCCACGGCTTAATTATAACCATGAGACTGTTTTATGCTTTGACCTGCCCCCCCCACCACCCTAGCGAAATCGTCACCTTCCGCCCCTTTGGCGAAATCTTGGAGCCACATTTGTGGTTAGATAAACGATAGTTTGGTCTATTAAGGCCTAGCAGACGACAGGGTGGTACCAACCGTCAACAAATTGAACAGACAGATGAAACCTTCCCAGTATGGCCGCTAGATGGCGCCACTGCAGATAAGATTCGCGATATTTTAATGGTTTTTTTGTCCGAGAAGGCAAAGAACACATTTCGGTATAATGCTACCAAAGAAAATCACATATAAAACCAATAAATATATTACTTATACCGGTATTGCACGCAGGTAACGCCAGACAGCGAGACTGCCTTAAGGTTACACACCAATAGAAACCATCCCCAGGTTAAGTAATGCAAAAACCCAAATTTTCAACCCCATGCTAGAAAAAAATCGGTAACCATGTTTGACTATATGGGCCATAGCAAATTCTAGAGAAAGTATCCAACTTTATTTTAACAACAAACAGAACATAGGTTCACGTGCGATATTTTTAGCTACAGCCCATAGTATGACACCCCCCCTAGCGCGACCCGCCGAAAATTAAACACCCAGCGAATCAGCATGTGATGAGGTCGACCGAACCACGCACCCGTAACGTCCGCAAGCATGATTAAATACGCCACAGATTAATGCAACAGGCAGTAATCTGGCCAAACATTAGTAAAAGAAACAATATATACAAAGAAAGAAGTAACCAGTAACCATATAACCCTGATATACGATCATATTTTAGGCACTACTTGACGGTATATACTTTTCTACGCACGACCTATTGGTGTGTAACCTAAATGTATTCACATTGATAATTACCTATCAACTACATTTAACAATCAAATATATGCATACAGCTCAGGGACCAACTGTACTTATAAAGTTTAGGGACCATTCAATTATATTAATAGATAAACAGTACAAATTGACCGCACTAAAAAAAAACACAATGTGTTCCAGTTCAGTGACAAAATTGTTTACTCAATTTATCTTTAGGCTTGTTCTCCGCTGTTATATATATATATATTTGTTTTTATTACCGTGGCCACCATGTCAGCGACTTTCATAATGGTGGTCTCCTCGACTTGGGATTATCCTTTTTTTCTTATTTGTTGTACGTTGAAATTTTTGTATTGTTGTATTCCTGGCCGAAATAAATGATGGTGATGATGATGGTGATGATGATGGTGATGATGATGGTGATGATGGTGGTGATGATGGTGATGATGATGATGGTGATGATGATGGTGATGATGGTGATGATGATGATGGTGGTGATGATGGTGATGATGGTGATGATGATGGTGATGATGATGATGATGGGGATGATGGTGATGATGATGGTGATGATGGTGATGATGGTGGTGATGATGGGGATGATGGTGATGATGATGGGGATGATGGTGATGATGGTGATGATGATGGTGATGATGATGATGATGGTGATGATGATGATGATGATAGGGATGATAGGGATGATGGTGATGATGATGGTGATGATGGTGATGATGATGGTGATGATGATGATGGTGGTGATGATGGGGATGATGGTGATGATGGTGATGATGATGATGGTGATGGTGGTGATGATGATGGTGATGATGGTGATAATGGTGGTGATGATGGTGATGATGATGGTGATAATGGTGGTGATGATGGCGATGATGGTGATGATGATGGTGATGATGATGATGGGGATGATGGTGATGATGATGGGGATGATGGTGGTGATGATGATGGTGATAATGGTGGTGATGATGGGGATGATGATGGTGATAATGGTGGTGATGATGGGGATGATGGTGGTGATGATGATGTTGATGATGGTGATGATGATGGTGATGATGATGATGATGATGGGGATGATGGTGATGATGATGGGGATGATGGTGATGATGGTGATGATGATGGTGATGATGATGATGATGGTGATGATAGGGATGATAGTGATGATGGTGATGATGATGGTGATGATGGTGATGATGATGATGGTGGTGATGATGGTGATGATGGTGATGATGATGGTGATGATGATGATGATGGGGATGATGGTGATGATGATGGTGATGATGGTGATGATGGTGGTGATGATGGGGATGATGGTGATGATGATGGGGATGATGGTGATGATGGTGATGATGATGGTGATGATGATGATGATGGTGATGATGATGATGATGATAGGGATGATAGTGATGATGGTGATGATGATGGTGATGATGGTGATGATGATGGTGATGATGATGGTGATGATGATGATGGTGGTGATGATGGGGATGATGGTGATGATGGTGATGATGATGATGGTGATGGTGGTGATGATGATGGTGATGATGGTGATAATGGTGGTGATGATGGTGATGATGATGGTGATAATGGTGGTGATGATGGCGATGATGGTGATGATGATGGTGATGATGATGATGGGGATGATGGTGATGATGATGGGGATGATGGTGGTGATGATGATGGTGATAATGGTGGTGATGATGGGGATGATGATGGTGATAATGGTGGTGATGATGGGGATGATGGTGGTGATGATGATGGTGATGATGGTGATGATGATGGTGATGATGATGATGATGATGGGGATGATGGTGATGATGATGGGGATGATGGTGATGATGGTGGTGATGATGATGGTGATAATGGTGGTGATGATGGGGATGATGGTGATGATGATGGGGATGATGGTGATGATGGTGGTGATGATGATAATGGTGGTGATGATGGGGATGATGATGGTGATAATGGTGGTGATGATGGGGATGATGGTGGTGATGATGATGGTGATGATGATGGTGATGATGATGATGGTGATGATGATGGTGGGGATGATGGTGGTGATGATGGTGATGATGATGGTGATAATGGTGATGATGGTGGTGATGATAGTGATGATGATGGTGATGATGGTGATGATGATGATGATGGTGATGATGATGGTGATGATGGTGATGATGGTGATGATGGTGTGATGATGGGGATGATGGTGATGATGATGATGATGATGATGGTGATAATGGTGGTGATGATGGGGATGATGGTGGTGATGATGATGGTGATGATGGTGATGATGATGATGATGATGATGATGGTGGACACTGCAGCTTCTGTACTTTTGCATAACAGTGAATGCCGAGCATATAATTAAGATAATTGTCTTCAACACAACGATAACGAACCTTTTGTTTTTCTTTCTGCAGAATCTTGCTTTTGACACGGAGCTCTTCCTGTACACTGTCATAGATGTCCAGCAAAATCTCATCCCCGTCTTTGTTGGCAATGGCCTCTGAAACACACCGTCGTCACCATAGTAACAACAATATCCACTGACACTGGGTTGCCATAACAACCTGGACATGGGGTTGCATTTTCCGTTGAAGTTCATTTCCGCAGGATACTGACAATACTTTGCGCTCAAGGTCATGATAAGTTCGGATAACCTCTGCTGGCTCGGTTTTGCCAACGACGATGGGCTAATGATTTCATGGCAAGATTTATCAGAAAGAAAATCTTACCTTTTAGTTTCTTATTTCTCTCCTCCGCGTGTCTTTTCTTCTTTTGCCGTCGTTTCTTCGCCTCCTCGTTGTCGACCTGTTCTCCTCCTACCATCTGTTGCTGCAGCTCTTGTAGTCTGATCAGACATAACACATCGCAAACTATAGACCCAGGCCAGCTCGCTGGTAATACAATAATCCAGATACAAATTCATACATGTGCAAGACAAGCCGCACTCACAAGAAAAACAGACAGGTACGCATTAAATATTACATTAATGCAACGATTGTTAGTTGAAATGTACTTTAATGCCGCAATGAACCCAAGACAATAATAGATTAGGATTACAATTATTACGTGTATTGGTTAATTTTAAGCTGAATTGTGCTTGGGTGTATTAGACACGACTAATTACAGGCAAGAATTATATTAAACACATAAATAATTATAGATATTTCGAGTAGAATAATGGTTAAAAGTCGCGATGCGGTAACTTGATTCTAACGTTAAATCTTATGGGAAAGATAACGCTGCGTCTATGTTACTGAATATACAGAAAGAGAATTAGATATAGTAATGTCAGGATAATTATGTGAAAACTCACATGTGGATTTATATATATTAAAACGACATAGTTTAAGCCATCGGAAATTGCACTGGATCAACCCTGAGCAACTACATATCGGTGCCAAACATAACATCCAGTTGTTCAAAACGCAGAAGTGCAGTTAGAGGGCATAAAGAGAGTCAAGTCGACATCAAGCTGAACGGAGCTGAACGCAGGAAATATCTTTCTAAAGGCGGTGGAAACAAATCTATAGTACGCAAACCAAGCCACGATGGACAATAGTATGACCTGTAATAAGATTACATTTACAAATTAAGTCTTCTCGAATTTATTTATCTTTTTATAATATTAAAATTATCATGTTATCAATGTGTTTCTCTTGCAGTCAATTTTATTAACTGCGAGAAACACCCATTTATAATTCATGAAACATTGACCATTCACATTTTAAGGTTCAGATGAATTTGCAATTCCTGAGCATTGAAATACTTTCTCTAATGTGGTGGCTCTGACTGTGAGATTGGAGTCGGGCAACCCTCACCCTTACGGGGTTTTTGGGCCTGTGAACGGATAAAACACCCAGGTTTTTAATCTTCAGATTCTGTAATAGATGAGCAAAAGGAGATAATTTGCAGTGCAGGACTTACTAAAAACACGGTGAAATCTAAGGAAGAAGCTGGTATAGTTTTAAGCACACAAACTTGAAGATTGTAAGGATGGTGGAGGAGGTGGGCGGGGGTACGGTGGGGAGTGAAGTCGGGAAAGGGGTAAGGGTTACAATACCTGAGCTCGCTGAAGCTATGTGGAGTTAATGACGTCAGCGCAAGACAAAACAACACGTAGTTATCATACAGCAGTGAAAGGGAGGCTCTAGAGGCCGCCATCTTAGTTCCCGGCATGCACCACAACCGTTCACACAGTGAAGTGTTCATTATCAAACAGGAAGCCATCTCAATCAGTCAGTAAAACAATAGATCACGGCCCGTGTGAATAATTCATATGTAAAGCGGCGTAACTTTTTTACTACAAAATAAACAATTTTGAAAATATGTTCCGGCGAAAAAGAAATCACTCTTGAAACAGAGTTTCAGAATTAATAATGTGCCAACAATTTAGTAAATATTAATTTTGGATTTTGAGAGAATATGACGCGTAGGCATTTGTCATGTGAAGGCTACGACCAGATTGTGAATACTGACCAAAAAACAATGCCAAAGGCGGGTATGGAGCCTGGTGGGACAGGTCCAGTAACACGTCTGACGCCAGGCGCCGGAGGTCATTGCTTGCTCTCTAGTGCTCGAAGGAACGCGTGGTCATGGTGGCGAAAGTGTTAGCAACTGGTAACCATGGCAACCGGTGCACGTGAGAATAGCTGGGAGGCTGACCCCAATTCGTTTGTGCTCAGCGCGGGGCTGGCTGGCTGGCCTGTTCCCGGCTACCACTTCCAGGCTGGGTCTCAACCTCGCAGTGCAACGTTCCACTCACTCTCCGATCACGTGATCAACTAATCATTACGTCATATCATTCTTAAAAAGAACAAAAAAACTTTGGCAAAATTTTTCTCTCTTGATTTTTTGTCTCTTGAGGATGTTGCATGGCGATGTTTAGTGACCCCCCCCCCCCCACACACACCCTCACCTCCAGTCCCCCCACCACCCCCGTGACTGCAGTGTTCCACACATGAAGAAGTGTTTTACCTTTGGATGGCATCTTGCTGGTCGTCGCTAAACGCACAGAGTGTCTATCATATCAATATCGTCCAAGTGTCTTTAACGTATTATTCGATAACTTACAATAGAAATTTGACACGACGATCGCGATTTATAATTCAAATTATAAATAATATCTTTCATGCAGCAACTTTGTTCTAAATCTAACAGAACCTACCGACCAGATATACAAGTGATTTTTTGAAGTCGTAAACTACATTATCGCCATAAATTTGACGCAGTACATGTTGCAAATAAACAGTCCATGCTTGTACGGGACAAATTAGTATATAACAACCACTAAATTAGAATGAATAACCTTTGGGTTTTTTCGTACGCCGAGATTCGATGATAAGCAACGAACAAAACATACGCAAACAAGAATCACATAACGAACAACTGCTACAAGACCTTATGGACATGTACGGTACAACTGACCATGCCTTACACACTAGAGTACGTGATAGCAGGCAGCTATGGTAGCTATGTACATGGGCTATGTACACTCAGGCCTCTGACCATTACTGTCTCATCAGCTACAGTGTGAGCTATTCTCAAACACAAGACAGGACTTCCGAAATGAAAAATTTATGCTTTAGGCCGGTTTTAGGCTAAGCAACCTCCCGGAACAATGAAATGGGATCGGATGAAACAGGCTGCAAATGCAGGTGCCAAGGAGCGAACCCACGACCTTTTGATCTGCAGCTCATCCTGTTTACCAACTGAGCCCGTTGGTAAACAGGACAAGTCACCCGAAGGTTAACGACTTATATATGGAAGTAAAGACGCCGGATCGTGATGAGACAGATGGTCAGTATATTGTTATACACACTACACAAGTGTGTTATTTTGTGTGATTGGACGTTACCACACGGCAAACGTCACACAATTACAGCAGGTTATAATATATAGTTATAATATATATTATCAATGGATATATGAAGTATCTATATATGTGTTTCATACCAGTAGAACTGCAGTTGCGTTAATATGATTAATCGGTATGCAGTTGCGGGCCCCGGCGTGCCGTAGAACCGCCGGTGCGCGGTAAACGCGGCGCCTGCATGGTTCTATCACAGACTCGCGGTTCTACGGTCGCCGGGACCTGCAACTTCACACCGCAGAATCATGCGGTTCTACGGAAATTAGGTCTGGCGGTTTAAAGCACTTACAAAGAAATTATATATAAATCTATGTATCAACTCCTGCAAATACATATATATATATACTCCTTCATGTATTTGATTGATATACATATATATATATGTGAACCTAACCTACAGCGCTGCATCGGCGCGGCCTGACTTCATCAGGTGACGTCATGGCGCGACGTCATGGCGCGACGTCATGGCGTGAGGTCATCGCCTATCGTCATCGCGTGACGTCATGGCTTGACGTCACCGTATGACGTCACCGCGTGACGTCACCAGGACTCACCTTTTGAGCGCCTCGTCGTGCTTCAGGAGGTCCTCGCGGGAGAGGCCGGTGGGGGAGGAGCGGGGGGCCGAGGGGCCGCGGTCCTCCTGGGTGGTGGACACCGTAGCGAGGTGGACGGCTGCCTGGGCCGCCTTCCGCTGAAGGTACTCGGCGTCCTCGGCGTCGTGGGTGGCCGCCTCCTGCCGGTTGGGGGGCGGGGGGTATATAGAGATACAGGGTCATTATGACATATATAGGCTGTCCAATGTCGTAGACTGGGACATGGCGAGGTGTTGCCGTATGAGTCCAGTAGCATTATGACATATCCACATATAAGTAACAATATACGTAACATATTAGGTGTCCGGAATCGCAGCATAAAACATGGTAAAACATAATGTATATGGATACAGTCTCACTATTGCACAAATAGCCTGGCTTGCGGATCCTTTGTCCTTATAATGTATGTATATAGGTTGTCTGCTACCACAGCACAAAACATGGGGTAAAAGGCTACGGATCCATGGTCATTGAGACCACGTGGCACTCATGACCAGATACCACGTGGCACTCGTGGCCAGAGACCACGTGGCACTTGTGACCAGATACCACGTGGCACTCGTGGCCAGAGACCACGTGGCACTCGTGGCCAGAGACCACGTGGCACTCGTGACCAGAGACCACGTGGCACTCGTCGCCAGAGACCACGTGACACTCGGGGCCAGATACCACGTGACACTCGGGGCCAGATACCACGGGACACTCGAGGTCAGATGCCACGCGACACTCTCGTGACCAGACCACGTGACACTCGGGGCCTGACAACACGTGACACTCTCGTGGCCAGAGACCACGTGACTCTCGTGACCAGACACCACGTGACACTTTCGAGGTCAGAGACCACGTGACTCGTGACCGGAGACAACGTGACACTCTCAGGGCCAGATACCACGTGACACTCTCCAGACACACGTGGGCCTCACTTACCCGTGGCGACATTTGCTCCCGGCTCGCAACACTCGTCAGGTCGCCATCTTGAAAACAATAAAATGATGGAGTGATGACATATATGTATATATATTGAGTTGCTTTTATTGAGAAACTATTTGACACAGGAGACCAAACGATTTGGGTTTTGGAATAGTGAAATTGGATGGTAATTTGCAGGGAAGAAAATTTGAAAATCATGACGTCTGTACCGACGACCACTTCCACTTCCACTACCACATCATTGTTAGTCGCAATGATAACAAATTAATGGCATACAGACATCGTTACTTCCTGAATATCATGTAATACTATTGATTGATTAAAGCTAGAGTAAAGAGCACAATTCATTATGAAGCAAGTTCGTTGTCGCAATATGACACTTTGTCCATGTATCACATTATTTTGGGTCAAAGTCAACGTGTAAAACCCCCAAAAAAGTGATATTTTTAACAAATTGTTCACTTAGAAAAAAAGTCCAACATAACAACACAGCGGCGCAAATCGAACAAAACAAGACAACAGCTGATGTATGAAGTGACCAGGACAAGCGCGCCAGTGGAGCACTCTCAAGCCACACAATAGCAATGATCGAACTCGCCGTTATGACCGTGAATCTGGGACCAGCTTATCTAATATCTACCTTCGAGATCTTGCAGAGACCAGGTTTCCTTCATTCGCATTTTCCCGAGAACTAGGAGAGCGGGACCAGTGTTCGTATATAAGGAGGACGATCTCATACTATTTGTTTATGCACTATACACAGCCAAATAATGACTTTCAAAATGTCTTTTAGTCTTCTTCCAATGTTATACAATAATTTGAACATTGTCAAACTTTATCAATAATTATACAAAAATCAATTAATTAATCGAAGTATTCAATTAAGTGGGAACATAGCTCGCATTCCATTGTAAGCGCATTATAAGGGTTCTCTATTGTCATTTGTTCATCATGGTGATCTGTAACTATTTAGCGAAAGATGATACCAATGCCCGAACCCTCAGAACAGCCGCGAGACCACGTGAGAATCAACGGCCTCCATCTGGTCGTCGAACTTGTACCGTAGCTTGGTTCCCACTCCCACTCCCCTCCCCCGCCCCCCCCCCCTCCCCCCCTCCCCCACACTCACTCTGTCCGGGTAAGGAGACGTGAAAATTCACCGCCTCCATCTGGTCGTCGAACTTGTACCGTAGCTTGGTTCCCACTCCCCCTCCCTCCCCCCCTCCCCCCTCCCCTCACACTCACTCTGCCCGGGTGAGACCACGTGAGAATCAACGGCCTGCATCTGGTCGTCGAACTTGTACCGCAGCTTGCCCATCTCCTCCTCCAGCGCCTCTTTGCTCAGCTTCATCTCCTCGAACTGTGACTTCATGGCGTGCATCTCCTGCTCGTACTCCTGGCGGCACATCGGCAAACCATTACCGTAAACATCCCAATGGACGCTGGGGGCATATATTTTTGATGAGATTTTTTTTAAGCATTATATAGATTATCACTCGATTTCATATAATATATTGACGAAAACACAGCGCTTCGCGTGATATATATTAATATATCAGCGGACATATTCATATATATCGTTTACAGAGATACTATCTGTCTATTTTCTCCCAACATAAAGACAAATTCAGATAATAAATTAACTGACAAGATGTCCATTGAGTTGAATTTTACAACCTAAATTATACATCACAATGATACGAAAAATGATATGTGACGTAAAAATGTTGTAGAGTTGATCATAGGGTCATCTGCTGGTTTTATCTACGGAGTCAACGTTGTCTGTCAGAGGTTGTCTTTAAAGGGGTCTTAAAGGTTGTCTTTAAAGGGGTCTTAGGTTGTCTTTAAAGGGGTCTTAGTTTACCATTGTAACACGACATTGAAACAAGTGGATGGAAGAGAACAGTGTATGAGGCAGTTTAAATGGATAAGACCCATAAATAAGAGTAAAGCAGTATTTCCACAATTGAAAATGATCGACGACAGGGATTATTTTCACTTCTTTCAAAGGAAATTCTGAAGTACATTTTGAGCATTCCGCCTCTTGCATTAGTCTGGTTGTCCATGTGCCGGGGATGTTTCCCTTACTCTTAATAAGTTACCAGTTACACACCTTTCGGATTCTCTTCTTCTCCTCCTCGGCAGCAGCGGTGTCGTGAACCGTCACGACCTTCTCCACGACCTTGGTTTGACTTTTACCTTGACCTTTGGTTTGACCTGCTGGCAATCCATGACCGGAACCTGGATGTGTAAATACAATTGTTTGTTTCACGTGAAAAAAATCGACATGGATATCACCATTGGTGAACTCGAGACCTAGCCATAACCTAACGTGGCATACGGAATAGGAATCGAATATTGCTAGTTGGTTGTATATTCAGGACGCTTTAACCACTTCTGGTCACACCGCGTCAATGGGCAACCCCCTACTCTTTGCGAAGGAGGACATGGTATCTCTATCCCGTGACCGACCACCCACCCACCCACACACACA
This sequence comes from Arenicola marina, assembly GCA_964019135.1. NCBI lineage: Eukaryota > Metazoa > Annelida > Polychaeta > Arenicolidae > Arenicola > Arenicola marina. Next base: position 6,739,449 of record OZ025261.1, read on the forward strand.
CGCACGTACCATCCAGCGCCACGGGGATTTCTCCCCGCAGCATGGCTCTCAGCTTGGTGATCTCGTCCTGGTATTCCCGCAAGAGGGCGTCCTTGGGGTCTTCGTTGATCTTGGGTTTGTTTTTGATGTTCTTGGCGCGGTTGGCGTACCGCAGCGTACTCAGCGTCTCGTCGTAGTTGTTGTCGGCGGGCGACAGGCAGGCCACCATCAGCGTCTTGGTGTTGCCCCCTAGCGAGTCCTGCAGGAGGCGCGTCAGCTTGGAGTCGCGGTACGGGATGTGCTTCGACTTGCCGTCCACCAGGGCCGAGATTACGTTGCCCAGCGCCGAGAGGGAGAGGTTGATCTTGGTGGCCTCCTTTAGGCGGTCACCCGTCGCGCCTGGGGGGTGGGGTGGAGGGAGGAGAGGGGGGAAGGACATTGCGGAGAGGGGGAGAGGGTGGAGTTATGAAATGATTTAACATATTTAAGGTGATTTTTGTGCACGTTAAGTTAAGGCTATATTGGTCCAATGAACCCCTGAGAGAATGGGAACAGCTACACTTCTATGGGTGGGTGGGGTGGGGGAGCTTAAGTGGAAATACTCTTGCACTAATTAGAGACATTATATTTAACTATATGATATACTTTTTACCCGTATATACTTTAAGTTTTTTTTGTTACTTTTTTATCTTAAAAAAACCTGCGCCACCCGTTCTTCCCTGGCTTGCCGCCCACCCTCCATCCCAGCCCACCCCTCCTCCATTTACCTGTCTTTGTTTTGCCCCCACTTGTCTTGACCTTGCCCTCTCCTTCCCTTCCCACCTGTCTTGCCCTGCCGCTCGCTGCCCGCCAGGTCCACCAGGTTGAGCTTGCCCCCCCCCGTTCCCCTACCTGTCTTTCCCTGCCGCTCGCTGCCCGCCAGGTCCACCAGGTTGAGCTTGCCCCCTCCTCCCCTTCCCCTACCTGCCTTTCCCTGCCGCTCGCTGCCCGCCAGGTCCACCAGGTTGAGCTTGCCCCCCCACCACCCCTACCTGTCTTTCCCTGCCGCTCGCTGCCCGCCACGTCCACCAGGTTGAGCTTGCCCCCCCCCCTTCTCCTACCTGTCTTTCCCTGCCGCTCGCTGCCCGCCACGTCCACCAGGTTGAGCTTGCCCCCCCCCCCTTCCCCTACCTGTCTTTCCCTGCCGCTCGCTGCCCGCCAGGTCCACCAGGTTGAGCTTGCCCCCCACCCCGCAACCCTACCTGTCTTTCCCTGCCGCTCGCTGCCCGCCAGGTCCACCAAGTTAAGCTTGCCCCCCCCTCCCCTTCCCCTACCTGTCTTTCCCTGCCGCTCGCTGCCCGCCAGGTCCACCAGGTTGAGCTTGCCCCCCTCCCTTCCCCTACCTGTCTTTCCCTACCGCTCGCTGCCCGCCAGGTCCACCAGGTTGAGCTTGCCCCCGTCCCCACCCCACCCCACTACCTGTCTTTCCCTGCCGCTCGCTGCCCGCCAGGTCCACCAGGTTGAGCTTGCCCCCCCCACTTCCCCTACCTGTCTTTCCCTGCCGCTCGCTGCCCGCCAGGTCCACCAGGTTGAGCTTGCCCCCCCCCTTCCCCCACCTGTCTTTCCCTGCCGTTCGCTGCCCGCCAGGTCCACCAGGTTGAGCTTGCCATCCCCCCCCCACCCCTCTACCTGTCTTTCCCTGCCGCTCGCTGCCCGCCAGGTCCACCAGGTTGAGCTTGCCCCCCCCCCACTTCCCCTACCTGTCTTTCCCTGCCGCTCGCTGCCCGCCAGGTCCACCAGGTTGAGCTTGCCATCCCCCCCCCACCCCTCTACCTGTCTTTCCCTGCCGCTCGCTGCCCGCCAGGTCCACCAGGTTGAGCTTGCCCCCCCCCACTTCCCCTACCTGTCTTTCCCTGCCGCTCGCTGCCCGCCAGGTCCACCAGGTTGAGCTTGCCATCCCCCCCCCACCCCTCTACCTGTCTTTCCCTGCCGCTCGCTGCCCGCCAGGTCCACCAGATTGAGCTTGCCCCCCCCCCCCACCCCTTTATCTGTCTTTCCCTGCCGCTCGCTGCCCGCCAGGTCCACCAGGTTGAGCTTGCCACCCCCCCTTCCCCTACCTGTCTTTCCCTGCCGCTCGCTGCCCGCCAGGTCCACCAGGTTGAGCTTGGCCCCGCCCCCCCCCCCACCCCCCTACCTGTCTTTCCCTGCCGCTCGCTGCCCGCCAGGTCCACCAGGTTGAGCTTGCCCCCCCCCCTTCCCCTACCTGTCTTTCCCTGCCGCTCGCTGCCCGCCAGGTCCACCAGGTTGAGCTTGCCCCCCCCCGTTCCCCTACCTGTCTTTCCCTGCCGCTCGCTGCCCGCCAGGTCCACCAGGTTGAGCTTGCCCCCTCCTCCCCTTCCCCTACCTGCCTTTCCCTGCCGCTCGCTGCCCGCCAGGTCCACCAGGTTGAGCTTGCCCCCCCACCACCCCTACCTGTCTTTCCCTGCCGCTCGCTGCCCGCCACGTCCACCAGGTTGAGCTTGCCCCCCCCCACCCCCCTACCTGTCTTTCCCTGCCGCTCGCTGCCCGCCACGTCCACCAGGTTGAGCTTGCCCCCCCCCCCACCCCCCTACCTGTCTTTCCCTGCCGCTCGCTGCCCGCCATGTCCACCAGGTTGAGCTTGCCCCCACCCCCCTTCCCCTACCTGTCTTTCCCTGCCGCTCGCTGCCCGCCACGTCCACCAGGTTGAGCTTGCCCCCCCCCCCACCCCCCTACCTGTCTTTCCCTGCCGCTCGCTGCCCGCCATGTCCACCAGGTTGAGCTTGCCCCCACCCCCCTTCCCCTACCTGTCTTTCCCTGCCGCTCGCTGTCCGCCAGGTCCACCAGGTTGAGCTTGCCCCCCCCCCCCACTTCCCCTACCTGTCTTGCCCTGCCGCTCGCTGCCCGCCAGGTCCACCAGGTTGAGCTTGGCTGCCCGGATGTGCTCCTCGCCGTCCTCGTTCTGGTCGCAGCGCTCCAGGTGGATGCTGAAGATGGAGTGACTGCGGGACGAGTCGGCGTTCATCAGCGTGGACCCCGTCGACCGGTTCTTCCAACCCTTCTCCATGATGGTCTCGCAGTCCCGCACGTTCTTACAGGCGTGCATCGATAGACCTGTCCACGGCAATAGTTTATTTTGAAGTTAACAGTTGCAGATGATTATTCCCAACTTGAAAAGAACGCTAAAATTAAATCAAAATGGGTGCATTTGAGAGCAAAGTAAGGTGTATCAAGTCAGTATGCCACAAGTAAACTACGGCATGCACAGCTTTTTAAGGGGTGTACGGTAAACAGAACAATTATATATAAAATCAGGCTCTAGGTATACGCTTAACACGCATCCTATGAATTATAATAACGCTGTACGCTAAATCATGAATCTTAGGAGTAATAGCATTGTTTAATGCTGTCAGAGTCTTTGCAGGCATCACATGATTGGCTGGTTGTATATTCAGGACGCTTTAACCACTTTTGGTCAAATCGAGTCAATGGGAGAAAGAGGCCATGTCCTAGGGGGTAACCCCTTACTCTTTGCGAAGAAGAACATGTGATATTTATCCTGCGACCACACAGACATGGCCACAGCGGGGCTCGAACCACCGATCCACGTGCGGTCCACTACCACTACCGGGCCGTCCGGAATTTACCTTGGACATGGACCCCTCGGTCACGGTTTGTGGTACATGATATTGTGTTCCTGTCCTTATCTTGGACATAGACCCTTCGGTCAGGGTTTGTGGTACATGGTATTGTGTTCCTGTCCTTACCTTGGACATAGACCCCTCGTTTACTGTTTGTGGTACATGATATTGTGTTCCTGTCCCTACCTTGGACATAGACCCCTCGGTCAGGGTGCTCCTTCAGGTCCAACTTCGTCTTCACATCTTTACCCAGCAAGTCTCGTACATCTTCGTTGTAAATCTCGAGGTAGGACGCGTGGACGAGATATTTGGCGCCTTCAGATACTGTGATTGTCTCAAATATGTGGTCAAATGCTCTGTTGAAAATCGGGAAAGACAGTGATTAGAAGCAATGTCAATGAGACAGAAGCCACATATCTCCATCTTTACCTTTACCTCCATTTGCCCAGGTTGAGCTCGAACCCACGAACCGAGCAAGCACAGCTAAAACAGCCCCCTGTGCAGTATATCAAACATGACTCACTGGTCACTAAAGGGCGAATCCTATGGTATCTGATCAGCTATTCGATTAGTAAAGTTCACATGTCATGTATACAATCGCTGGTCTTAGTAGTCAATAGTAGGCTTTATACTAGCTGCGACGAAACACCGAAAGGCACCGAGAAATACCGATGCATACTTGGCGAGATGCTGACCTCGGAATGATGCCTCTCTGTGTGGCGGGGTCTGTGATTCCCTGCATACTGAACGACTTCCCGCACCCGGTCTGGCCGTAGGCAAAGATGGTGCCATTATATCCCTCAGTCACGCCCTGAAATATCACAAAGATGGTGCCATTATATCACTCCGTTACGCCATGAAATGTCATAAAGATGGCGCCATTATATCCCTTAGTCACGCCCTGAAATATCACAAAGATGGTTCCATTATATCCCTCAGTCACGCCCTGAAATATCACAAAAATGGTGCCATTATATCACTCCGTCACGCCATGAAATGTCATAAAGATGGCGCCATTATATCCCTTAGTCACGCCCTGAAATATCACAAAGATGGTTCCATTATATCCCTCAGTCACGCCCTGAAATATCACAAAAATGGTGCCATTATATCACTCCGTCACGCCCTGAAATATCACAGATATAATTACAGTATATCCCTCCGTCACGGCTTGAAATATCACAAAGATGGCAGCGCCACCTGGTAAGGCAATGGGGGTATCTCTGGTTACAGACCTCCACCAGCCTATGTACAGCGACACCTGGTGAGGCAATGGGGGTATCTCTGGTTACTGACCTCCACCAGCCTATGTACAGCGACACCTGGTGAGGCAATGGGGGTATCTCTGGTTACTGACTTCCACCAGCCTATGTACAGCGACACCTGGTGAGGCAATGGGGGTATCTCTGGTTACTGACCTCCACCAGCCTATGTACAGCGACACCTGGTGAGGCCATTGGGGTATCTCTGGTTACTGACCTTCACTAGCCTATGTAGAGTGACACCTGGTGAGGCAATGGGGGTATCTCTGGTTACTGACCTCCATTAGCCTATGTACAGCGACACCTGGTGAGGCAATGGGGGTATCTGTGGTTACTTTACTTCCACCAGCCTATGTACAGTGACACCTGGTGAGGCAATGGGGGTATCTCTGGTTACTGACCTCCACTAGCCTATGTACAGCGACACATGGTGAGGCAATGGGGGGGGGGGGGGGGGGGCGTGTCTCTGGTTGCTGACCTCCACCAGCCTATGTACAGTGACACCTGGTGAGGCAATGGGGGTATCTCTGGTTACTGACCTCCACTAGCCTATGTACAGCGGCACCTGGTGAGGCAATGGGGGTATCTCTGGTTACCGACCTCCACTAGCCTATGTACAGTGACACCTGGTGAGGCAATGGGGGTATCTCTGGTTACTGACCTCCACCAGCCTATGTACAGTGACACCTGGTGAGGATATGGGAGTATCTCTGGTTACTGACCTCCACCAGCCTATGTACAGCGACACCTGGTGAGGCAATGGGGGTATCTCTGGTTACTGACCTCCACCAGCCTATGTACAGCGACACCTGGTGAGGCAATGGGGGTATCTCTGGTTACTGACTTCCACCAGCCTATGTACAGCGACAGCTGGTGAGGCAATGGGGGTATCTCTGGTTACTGACCTCCACCAGCCTATGTACAGCGACACCTGGTGAGGTCATTGGGGTATCTCTGGTTACTGCCCTTCACCAGCCTATGTACAGCGACACATGGGGAGGCAATGGGGGGGGGGGGGGGGGGGCGTGTCTCTGGTTACTGACCTCCACCAGCCTATGTACAGCGACACCTGGTGAGGCAATGAGGGTATCTCTGGTTACTGACCTCCACTAGCCTATGTACAGTGACACCTGGTGAGGCAATGGGGGTATCTCTGGTTACTGACCTCCACTAGCCTATGTACAGTGACACCTGGTGAGGCAATGGGGGTATCTCTGGTTACTCACCTCCACCAGCCTATGTACAGCGACACCTGGTGAGGCAATGGGGGTATCTCTGGTTACTGACCTCCACCAGCCTATGTACAGCGACACCTGGTGAGGCAATGGGGGTATCTCTGGTTACTGACCTCCACCAGCCTATGTACAGCGACACCTGGTGAGGCAATGGGGGGAGGGGGGCGTGTCTCTGGTTACTGACCTCCACCAGCCTATGTACAGTGACACCTGGTGAGGCAATGGGAGTAGTATTTCTGGTTACTGACCTCCACCAGCCTATGTACAGCGACACCTGGTGAGGCAATGGGGGTATCTCTGGTTACTGACCTCCACTAGCCTATGTACAGTGACACCTGGTGAGGCAATGGGGGTATCTCTGGTTACTGACCTCCACCAGCCTATGTACAGTGACACCTGGTGAGGCAATGGGGTATCTCTGGTTACTGACCTCCACCAGCCTATGTACAATGACACCTGGTGAGGCAATGGGGGAATCTCTGGTTACTGACCTCCACCAGCCTATGTACAGTGACACCTGGTGAGGCAATGGGAGTATCTCTGGTTACTGACCTCCACCAATGGGTAGCCGATGTCGGCGTAGATCTGTTCCGTGGTCGAGTCCACCCCGTACGCCCCGTCGAAGGTGAATGACTTGGGGGGTCCCCTCTTCTCGGACGGGTTGCTTATGCTGCACTGGGCCAGGCCGTTGTCGATCTTCACCACGGACAGACAGTTGAGGCTCTTCTCGCGAGCGTTCATCGGGCGACATCTCACAATGACCTTCACCGCCTCCGCCATCTTGGCTGCGAAATTAAGAGGAATATATAAGTCATAATTATCTACGTTTTTCATGAAGGGAGAGAAACAGGGCATCGATGCATTGATAGTCTCTCCGATGAAATGAATTGATATTTTAGGCCGACACACAAGGGATAAACTGGGCTTAGGAACCTCACGGATGAATGGATCAAATATGCCCCAGATTAGGTATCTGGGCCCAGATTCGAACCCAGGACCTATTGATCTTTGGTCCCATGCACTAACCACTAAACCAGAGAGCCGCATCCTACGACGAAGCGGAGAAAGATGCATAGATAATCCATACACAATGAATGCATATTGTGTGATCGTGGAGAAAGAAAGGAATTGAACCATACGAGAAGGTACTATAGCAAACTTTGGAGGAATATTTCACATGGAAATTGTTTATTGAGGTCAGTAAGGCAGAAATACAATATGGGAATATTCACGACCTCCAACAGGAGGCCATGCTGACCACATTCTTGTTTGCAAAACTGGAACGCTAAATCGGGGAAGGCTAGTGCCTTTATTGTCGTTCTGCCATTGGAACCAGAGATTGATACCGCATGGTGCACGTGTTCTGTCAAACAATTTCAGGGTATGTATTCAGAAACCATACTTAGACTACGCAAATCTACATAAGTGGAACATTGTGGAGCGTTTATCGGGTCTAAAATATAAATATTTTCAACCAGGAGGCGGCTTTTCTAACTCAGGAAAGTGTCAACATTTTCTTACATACAATATCTGGATTATGAATCCGACAACTACGGACCTATGGCCATGAGGTTACGACAGAAAGGCTCCTTTCGTGCGTAGGATACACATGCTTTGTGAATACAACCCCAGAAGCATAGTTTTAAGGTCATAACGAGGGGGAGGGAAATGCGGAATGGTGCAAAAACTGCGGTAATCCTCATTCTCGTGTAAGCATAGCTCGCCGATTGCGTCGAGAGAAGAGACTAAATCGATCAAATGGCGTGAACCGCGTGCAAAACATTACGGGCCACGTGGTATCTGACGTCACACAACAGCGACCTAGATGGTGGTGTTAAATTGTATCCGGCAGACGGCGCTAATCAACCCCACAATAGGTCCATTCAATACAAAAAAGAAAAACGACATTTAGTCCTTGCGGAGAAATCATTAATTGGTGAGGAAAAGGGTGACGGGGGGTCAGTGGATGAGTGGGCGCGGGGTCTTGCATGGAACAAAGCGAAGGACCCGGCTGTGATGGGAGATGGGGAGGCAGGGGGGGGGGGGGGCGGGGGGTACGGCGTACCGGACACGCTATGTTGAACGGCACAGACACCAAATTGGTGTACGTACCAAATTGTATGGAACAATATTTCTGACGTTTCTTTGTGCGGCATGATGTTAACTATGCATACAGCATTACCGCATTCTGGATTAGACCGCAAAAAGATATCGCTAATAGTAAATCCCGCCTCATGCAAAACAATAATGAGCCAATCGCCTCTGTTGTTCCAAATAAAACGCCATGTGGGCACACGCGCTCTCCTCCCCCACCTTGCCAAAAACACGAGCTTCTACCAAGAAACACATGCCCTCCTCCCCCCCCCCCCCCATCTGCTGCTCCCTCCATTCGTACGGATTGAACCCACCACCCACCCTACCCCCGTCTCTCTCCAATCACGGACACCCCTCATTCCTGAATAAGTCATGAGTCATCGTTGGATAGGGGTTTAAAAGGCGGAAAATACGAAATGGCTAGGCTGGGAGGGATGGGATAGGCTGGGAGGGATAGGACAGGATAGGCTGGGAGGGATGGGATAGGCTGGGAGGGATAGGACAGGATAGGCTCCGAGGGATGGAATAGAATGGGGGGATGGGATGGGCTGGAAAGGATGGGATAGGCTGGGAAGGATGGGATAGACTCAGAGGGATGGAATAGACTAGAAGGGATGGGATAGGCTAGGAGGGATGGGATAGGCTAGGAGGAATGGGATAGGCTAGGAGGGATGGGATAGGCTAGGAGGGATGGGATAGGCTAGGAGGAATGGGATAGGCTGGGAGGGATGGGATAGGCTAGGAGGAATGGGATAGGATGGGGGTATGGGATAGGCTGGGAGGGATGAGATAGGTTGGGGGGGGGGGGTGGGATAGGCTGGGAGGGATGGGATAGTCTGTGAGGGATGGGATGGGATAGGCTAGGAGGGATGGGATAGGCTAGGAGGGATGGGATAGGCTAGGAGGAATGGGATAGGCTAGGAGGAATAGGATAGGCTCGGAGGGATGGGATAGGCTAGGAGGGATGGGATAGGCTAGGAGGAATGGGATAGGATGCGGGTATGGGATAGGCTGGGGCATAGTATAGGCTGAGGCATGGGATAGGCTGGGAGGGATGAGATAGGTTGGGGGGGATGGAATAGGCTGGGAGGAATGGGATAGTCTGTGAGGGATGGGATGGGATAGGCTGGAAGGGACGGGGTAGGCTAGGAGGGATGGGGTAGGCTGTGAGGGATGGGATGGGATAGGCTGGGATGGATGGGATAGGCTGGGAGGGATGGGATAGGCTAGGAGGGATGGGGTAGGCTGTGAGGGATGGGATGGGATAGGCTGGGATGGATGGGATAGGCTAGGAGGGATGGGATAGGCTGGGAAGGATGGGATAGGCTGGGAGGGATGGTAAAGGCTGGGAGGGATAGGATAGGATGCCAGGATGGAATAGGCTGGGAGGAATGGGATAGTCTGTGAGGGATGGGATGGGATAGGCTGGAAGGGACGGGGTAGGCTAGGAGGGATGGGGTAGGCTGTGAGGGATGGGATGGGATAGGCTGGGAGGGATGGGACGGGATAGGCTGGAAGGGACGGGGTAGGCTAGGAGGGATGGGGTAGGCTGTGAGGGATGGGATGGGATAGGCTGGGAGGGATGGGATAGGCTGGGAGGGATGGGATAGGCTAGGAGGGATGGGGTAGGCTGTGAGGGATGGGATGGGATAGGCTGGGAGGGATGGGACGGGATAGGCTATGAGGGATGGGATAGGCTGGGAGGGATGGGATGGGATAGGCTGGAAGGGACGGGGTAGGCTAGGAGGGATGGGGTAGGCTGTGAGGGATGGGATGGGATAGGCTGGGAGGGATGGGATGGGATAGGCTGGAAGAGACGGGGTAGGCTAGGAGGGATGGGATAGGCTGTGAGGGATGGGATGGGATAGGCTGGGAGGGATGGGACGGGATAGGCTATGAGGGATGGGATAGACTGAGATAGTTTGGGACGTGATGACATATCCTGGGCTGGGATGGAGGGGGGGTGGGGGGTATGTGGGATGGCATGGGATGAGTAACTTCCGGGGGGTGGGTAGCTGGCGTGGCCGGCTCGCTCGGGAGGTAGCGGACACCGTGGTCTGGCAGTGAAGTCGGACTGGCTTATCGACCAATCGATGCATCCGATCCTATTGTCTGCTCGCCGCTGTCAGCAGCTCCGTACATACCATGGAGCGTCGTCGCCATGCCAACCGACAGGCCACGGGATGCGGGTTCGAGCCAATCCAGTGAAAACGTTACTGCGCTCGTCCAAGTGAATAGTTTAATGTTGTCGCACGGCTTCGCTCTACCCTTAACATGTTCGGATCAAGGTTATATCAATCTCCTCGGCCATAGATTGGTTGGCTTTACATATAACCTTTACCCAGAACTTTGCAATGGTTGGTTTATGCGGGACACTTTATTCTCCTATGTCGTAGATTGGTTTATTTTGAGTAGTATACAAGGGGGACCCGTATAGCGTAAAAGAAGCATCTTAGGAAACGGTTTTACTGGCTTTATCAATAGCGGACTGCAGTAACCTTTTCATCAACTGACTTTTGGTTGGTTGGTTGTATATTCACGACGCTTTAGCCACTTTTGGTCATGTCGCGCCATGTCCCCGGGGATGTCGAAGAACGACATGGGATCTTTATCCTGCGACCACACAGACATGGCCACAGCGGGTCTCGAACCACCGATCCACGTGTCGTTAGGCTCTCAGGTGGCCAGAACACTTAATTGATGGTTGAAATTGATAGCAGATGAAACGTAACAGATTACTGAAGTGACATATGAGACCGATTGTGTGATAGATAACTCAAGAATATCATAGTAACAGTTAGTGTGGCGCACATAATTGTGACGACATGGTATTGCATTACATGCTGAAAATAACTGAATGGCTGAAGAGTCACAGATGACTGAATGTCAAAAATGACTGAATGTCCCAAATGACTGATTATTACTATGGTGTTTCACAGTTCACAGAACCGAAGATTATCTACACTCCGCTGATGACCAATGAGGCTCTAAGACAACTATACACGGTACTCACGCAAGATTACGGTGATTAATCAATAATTCATTTCTTTACTTATAGGACACGCTCCCCTTTAGTTGTGTCATGGTTTAATTGATAATTTATGGTAATTTATGCCACTTTACATTAGGTAAATCGGGCCACTGGCATACCAAGCTACGGAGATCACAGATGTGCGAGAAAATCAGAAAATGCAGAGCCGTGAGTTAAAACAACACGGGTCTGTTAATCTGGGACTCAAGCGCTCCACCACACAAGTTATGAAGGCGCTGTGTTAACCAGTCATATACACACGCCCTCCTGTTGTAGCAAAGTATAAAATATTCCAATTATGTGGCATGTAATTCACATATCTAGCGGGCCACACCGTTATAATTACCTCAAACACAGACCTTTTCTGGGCGCTGGAGTATGTTATAAGTATCCTGCGGTGTACCAACACAATGATCGAGGAGGGAGCGACAGCCGACTGTGTATGGTTACAATAGGACCACAATGGTCACGTTTCCAATTGGCCGCTACCAACCCTCAGCTGGTAATAGGCACGCGGGGTATGTGTACGTCATATCCGGAAAAAGAGGTCTCGGCGGTGGCGGTGGCGGTGGCGCTGGGGGCGGGGCTTCAGATCTCAGCCTCGCTCCGGGGCCTCTCTCTCCGAACTCTTGGGATCCGTCTCATGACAACAGGAGGCGCTGCATGGCACCCCGCGCGGCTCATATATATAGCTATAACCTTTAGTGGCAATCGTAAGGAGAGGTATTGCAGGTTTCACACCTGCCGCTCCCAGCTCTCTCCATGGCAGTAATCAGTACAGCTGTGACTGACTGGCTGTTACAGGAGCGGTATCGCCGGGTGTATAATGCAATATACGCGTGTTGCAATGAGAGGAGTTGGTTGGCGCTTGGCTGTTTGTGACAGCTCTGACTCGTGGCGCGGCGCGCCGGGGGTCGGTGTCATAGACATGGGTATGGAGACCGGGGGGTAGGGGGGGGGGGGGGGGCGCAGGCGGTTCTGAAGACCACCGTCGCCGCTAACCGAGCTGTGGCGGCATGGGTATATGGGTATGGGTGGGAAGTATGGATCGGGGGTTGATGGGTGGTGCAGGGCCAGCGGGGCAGGGTAAGTCTTCAGATCGCGTTGTATAACCTACCGATCGTGCTAACCTTAACCGTACCCCCCCACACACAGATCCTCACCCGCATCTGTTCTTATGTATGTAAAAGACCGCCGCGACGGGACTTGGGCTGCGTGCGAAGCGGGGTTGGCATCGTCCGTACCTCTGCCTCCTTCATCAGTCCTCCGCCCCTACCCTACCCATCCTAGACCACCCCCGTCGCCCCCGCTCCCCCCCCCCCCACCCCCCTCTCTACTTTCAATATGCCAAGCACCCACTCCCGCCTGCCAACTGTACATGGTGCTTTCACGACCGTGGCCGTCACCTCCTCGCTGTTGCTATAAACCAATATAAACACTGCTTTCAAGACGGGGGCCCTATCGATTGGACACGGGCGACGGCCCCCGGCGTGGCTCGCTGGGGATATCATCCCCCCCCCCCCGCCGCCCCCCGCCGCCTCCCTCCTCTCCTGCCCACCACACCAGGCAGCGAGACTCAACCATTAACTGTTATTGGTGGGGGGAATCAACGGAGGGACACTATATTATGGTGCGCTAACCTCATTGTTTATACGTTTTTAATGGCAACAGCCAGACTGCTAGGACTTTTGTGACGTCACGGTCTGACGTCACGGCCTGACGCCGCCGTCTGACGTCGCAGCCTCACGTCCGCCTGACATCATGATCAATATCATAAGTTGGACACATTTTCTGACGTCACGGGCACACATTATTTGATGTCATGATCATATTATCTGACGTCATGAACACATTATCTGACGTCATGATCACACGTTATCTGACGTCATGATCTAACTTCAATATGAGTTGCTATTATCAGATATTACTTTACATGTCCACCTGGCATTGTCCTGACTTAACGGGGGCTGCCTCGATAGCTCAGCGACTTAAAGCGAAGTTGGGCGTCATGGTCTTAAGTCATGACTTTATGCCATGGACTCCAGGGGCCGTATTCATAATCGCCACTTCAGCTACGCCACTAGACTTAGTTAGCGCTAAGTTGAAGATTTGTCGAGCGATTATCGGGTTCAAAATACATAAGTAGTCACCCAAGAAGGGGATTTTCTGAATTAAGAAAGTGCTAAAATTATATTGAAGAGGATTCCTTAATCATGAGCACCACCACAACGAGCTGGTGAGGCTAAGATGAAAATGCACTTTTCGTGCGTAACTTACGAGGGGATTATGAATACGGCCCCAGATCTATAGATCTAGTGTTGAGACAGAAATGAAATGATAATATATAAAAATATCGAATTCCAGACAAAAAAGATAGTATCCACGACCTGTCACCAAAAACAAGGGGTCACTCAAGGCAAGTGAACTTCTAGTAATACATAATACCTGTCAACGGAACCAAGTGATCACATAAGGAAGTGGCAGCGTATAGAACACTAAAAACTTGACCACCACGGGGTTTTCACATGATAGCAGATCGGCGAAGACCTAGCGGAGAGCACCAAGCACTTGCCTGAGAGGGCCACTCGGGGGTACTGGAGAGGCACTAGGGCCAGACCCCGGTGCTTGGTTACACAAAAAACATCAACCCGTCTCAGCACCAACCCTTATCACAACAACTAATATAACAGTCCACTTCAGCCATTTTGTGACACGAATTCTCAGGTCAACCTATAAAAACCCTTTACCATGCTTAACACTCGTTTGGTGTCGTGTCATAAAAAAGTCACGCGACTGAGTGTGAGGGGCCCGGTCCGGTTGACCACGAATCACGGCGGATAAATTACTGTCGTAAAGTTCTCACACGACGAATTACGGCGGATATATGGCCGTCATAAGGTAGTCACAACACAAATTACGGCAGATATATGGCTGTCATAAGGTAGTTACATAACTAATTACGGCAAATATATGGCTGTCATAAGGTAGTCACACAACGAATAACGGCGGATATATGGCTGTCATAAGGTAGTCATGCCACGAATTACGGCGGATATATGGCTGTCATGAGGTAGTCATGCCACGAACTATGGCGGATATATAGATGTCATAAGGTAGTCATACCACGAATTACGGCGGATATATGGCTGTCATAAGGTAGTCACACCACAAATTACGGCGGATATATGGCCGTCATAAGGTAGTCACACCACAAATTACGGCAGATATATGGCTGTCATAAGGTAGTCACATCACTAATTACGGCGGATATATGGCTGTCATAAGGTAGTCACATCACTAATTACGGCGGATATATGGCTGTCATAAGGTAGTCATAACACAAATTACGGCAGATATATGGCTGTCATAAGGTAGTTACATAACTAATTACGGCAAATATATGGCTGTCATAAGGTAGTCACACAACGAATAACGGCGGATATATGGCTGTCATAAGGTAGTCATGCCACGAATTACGGCGGATATATGGCTGTCATGAGGTAGTCATGCCACGAACTATGGCGGATATATAGATGTCATAAGGTAGTCATACCACGAATTACGGCGGATATATGGCTGTCATAAGGTAGTCACACCACAAATTACGGCGGATATATGGCTGTCATAAGGTAGTCATACCATGAATTACGGCGGATATATGGCTGTCATAAGGTAGTCACACCACAGATTATGGCTGATATATGGCCGTCATAAGGTAGTCACACCACAAATTACGGCAGATATATGGCTGTCATAAGGTAGTCACATCACTAATTACGGCGGATATATGGCTGTCATAAGGTAGTCACATCACTAATTACGGCGGATATATGGCTGTCATAAGGTAGTCACAACACAAATTACGGCAGATATATGGCTGTCATAAGGTAGTCACATCACTAATTACGGCGGATATATGGCTGTCATAAGGTAGTCACACAACGAATAACGGCGGATAAATGGCTGTCATAAGGTAGTCATGCCACGAATTACGGCGGATATATGGCCGTCATAAGGTAGTCACATCACTAATTACGGCGGATATATGGCTGTCATAAGGTAGCCATACCACGAATTACGGCGGATATATGGCTGTCATAAGGTAGCCATACCATGAATTACTGTGGATATATGGCCGTCATAAGTTAGTCACACCACGAATTACGGCAAATCACACCATGAATTACCGCGGATATTTGGCCGTCATAAGGTAGTCACATCACTAATTACGGCGGACATATGGCTGTAATAAGGTAGTCACACCACGAATTACGGTGGATATATGGCGGTCATAAAGTAGTCACACCACTAATTACAGGGGTTATATGGCTGTCATAAGCTAGTCACACCACGAATTACGGCAAATATATGGCCGTCATAAGGTAGTCACGCCACGAATTACGGCGGATATATAGATGTCATAAGGTAGTCACGCCACGAATTACGGCGGATATATGGCCGTCATAAGGTAGTCACACCACGAATTACGGCAAATACATGGCCGTCATAAGGTAGTCACACCACGAATTACGGCGGATATATGGCCGTCATAAGGTAGTCACGCCACGAATTACGGCGGATATATGGCTGTCATAAGGTAGTCACACCAAGAATTACGGCGGATATATAGATGTCATAAGGTAGTCACGCCACGAATTACGGCGGATATATAGATGTCATAAGGTAGTCACGCCACGAATTACGGCGGATATATGGCCGTCATAAGGTAGTCGTACCGCGAATTACGGCGGATATATGGCTGTCATAAGGTAGTCACACCACGAATTACGGCGGATATATGGCTGTCATAAGATAGTCACACCACGAATTACGGTGGATATATGGCCGTCATAAGGTTGTCACACCACTAATTACGGCGGTTATATGGCTGTCATAAGTTAGTCACACCACGAATTACGGCGGATATATGGCTGTCGTAAGGTAGTCACACCACGAATTACGGCGGATATATGGCTGTCGTAAGGTAGTCACACCACGAATTACGGCGGATATATGGCTGTCGTAAAGTAGTCACACCACGAATTACGGCGGATATATGGCTGTCATAAGGTAGTCACACCATGAATTACGGTGGATATATGGCCGTCATAAGGTTGTCACACCACTAATTACAGGGGTTATATGGCTGTCATAAGTTAGTCACACCACGATTTACGGCGGATATATGGCTGTCGTAAGGTAGTCACATCACTAATTACGGCGGATATATGGCTGTCATAAGGTAGTCACACACCGAATAACGGCGGAGATATGGCTGTCATAAGGTAATGCCACGAATTACGGCGGATATATGGCTGTCGTAAGGTAGTCACATCACTATTTACGGCGGATATATGGCTGTCATAAGGTAGTCACACACCGAATAACGGCGGAGATATGGCTGTCATAAGGTAATGCCACGAATTACGGCGGATATATGGCTGTCATGAGGTAGTCATGCCACGAACTATGGCGGATATATAGATGTCATAAGGTAGTCATACCACGAATTACGGCGGATATATGGCTGTCATAAGGTAGTCACACCACAAATTACGGCGGATATATGGCCGTCATAAGGTAGTCACACCACAAATTACGGCAGATATATGGCTGTCATACGGTAGTCACATCACTAATTACGGCGGATATATGGCTGTCATAAGGTAGTCACATCACTAATTACGGCGGATATATGGCTGTCATAAGGTAGTCGCAACACAAATTACGGCAGATATATGGCTGTCATAAGGTAGTCACATCACTAATTACGGCGGATATATGGCTGTCATAAGGTAGTCACACAACGAATAACGGCGGATAAATGGCTGTCATAAGGTAGTCATGCCACGAATTACGGCGGATATATGGCCGTCATAAGGTAGTCACATCACTAATTACGGCGGATATATGGCTGTCATAAGGTAGCCATACCACGAATTACGGCGGATATATGGCTGTCATAAGGTAGCCATACCATGAATTACTGTGGATATATGGCCGTCATAAGTTAGTCACACCACGAATTACGGCAAATCACACCATGAATTACCGCGGATATTTGGCCGTCATAAGGTAGTCACATCACTAATTACGGCGGACATATGGCTGTCATAAGGTAGTCACACCACGAATTACGGTGGATATATGGCGGTCATAAAGTAGTCACACCACTAATTACAGGGGTTATATGGCTGTCATAAGCTAGTCACACCACGAATTACGGCAAATATATGGCCGTCATAAGGTAGTCACGCCACGAATTACGGCGGATATATAGATGTCATAAGGTAGTCACGCCACGAATTACGGCGGATATATGGCCGTCATAAGGTAGTCGTACCGCGAATTACGGCGGATATATGGCTGTCATAAGGTAGTCACACCACGAATTACGGCAAATACATGGCCGTCATAAGGTAGTCACACCACGAATTACGGCGGATATATGGCCGTCATAAGGTAGTCACGCCACGAATTACGGCGGATATATGGCTGTCATAAGGTAGCCACACCAAGAATTACGGCGGATATATAGATGTCATAAGGTAGTCACGCCACGAATTACGGCGGATATATAGATGTCATAAGGTAGTCACGCCACGAATTACGGCGGATATATGGCCGTCATAAGGTAGTCGTACCGCGAATTACGGCGGATATATGGCTGTCATAAGGTAGTCACACCACGAATTACGGCGGATATATGGCTGTCATAAGGTAGTCACACCACGAATTACGGTGGATATATGGCCGTCATAAGGTTGTCACACCACTAATTACGGCGGTTATATGGCTGTCATAAGTTAGTCACACCACGAATTACGGCGGATATATGGCTGTCGTAAGGTAGTCACATCACTAATTACGGCGGATATATGGCTGTCATAAGGTAGTCACACACCGAATAACGGCGGAGATATGGCTGTCATAAGGTAATGCCACGAATTACGGCGGATATATGGCTGTCGTAAGGTAGTCACATCACTATTTACGGCGGATATATGGCTGTCATAAGGTAGTCACACAACGAATAACGGCGGATATATGGCTGTCATAAGGTAGTCATGCTACGAATTACGGCGGATATATGGCTGTCATGAGGTAGTCATGCCACGAACTATGGCGGATATATAGAGGTCATAAGGTAATCATACCACAAATTACGGCAGAGATAAGGATGTCATAAAGTAGTCATACCACGAATTACGGCGGATATAGGGCTGTCATAAGGTAGTCACACCACAAATTACGGCGGATATATGGCCGTCATAAGGTAGTCACACCACAAATTACGGCAGATATATGGCTGTCATAAGGTAGTCACATCACTAATTACGGCGGATATATTGCTGTCATAAGGTAGTCACACAACGAATTATGGTGAATATATGGCCGTCATAAGGTAGTCACACCACGAATTATGGCGGACACATGGCTGTCATAATGTAGTCACACCACGGTTTACAGTGGATATATGGCTGTCATAAGGTAGTCATACCACAAATTGCGGCTGATATATGGCTGTCAAAAGGTAGTCACACCAAAAATTATGGTGGATATATGGCTGTCATACCATGAATTACAGTGGATATATGGCTGTCATAAGGTAGTCATACCATGAATTACGGCGGATATATGGCTGTCATAAGGTAGTCACACCACAGATTATTGCTGATATATGGCTGTCATAAGGTAGTCACACCACGAATTACGGCGGACACATGGCTGTGAAAAGTTAGTCACACCACGAATTACGGCGGATATATGGCCGTCATAAGGTAGTCGTACCACGAATTACGGCGGATATATGGCTGTCATAAGGTAGTCACACCACGAATTACGGCGGATATATGGCTGTCGTAAGGTAGTCACACCACGAATTACGGCGGATATATGGCTGTCGTAAAGTAGTCACACCACGAATTACGGCGGATATATGGCTGTCATAAGGTAGTCACACCATGAATTACGGTGGATATATGGCCGTCATAAGGTTGTCACACCACTAATTACAGGGGTTATATGGCTGTCATAAGTTAGTCACACCACGATTTACGGCGGATATATGGCTGTCGTAAGGTAGTCACATCACTAATTACGGCGGATATATGGCTGTCATAAGGTAGTCACACACCGAATAACGGCGGAGATATGGCTGTCATAAGGTAATGCCACGAATTACGGCGGATATATGGCTGTCGTAAGGTAGTCACATCACTATTTACGGCGGATATATGGCTGTCATAAGGTAGTCACACAACGAATAATGGCGGATATATGGCTGTCATAAGGTAGTCATGCTACGAATTACAGCGGATATATGTCTGTCATGAGGTAGTCATGCCACGAACTATGGCGGATATATAGATGTCATAAGGTAGTCATACCACAAATTACGGCAGAGATAAGGCTGTCATAAAGTAGTCATACCACGAATTACGGCGGATATAGGGCTGTCATAAGGTAGTCACACCACAAATTACGGCGGATATATGGCCGTCATAAGGTAGTCACACCACAAATTACGGCAGATATATGGCTGTCACAAGGTAGTCACATCACTAATTACGGCGGATATATTGCTGTCATAAGGTAGTCACACAACGAATAACGGCGGATATATGGCTGTCATAAAGTAGTCATACCACGAATTACGGCGGATATATGGCTGTCATAAGGTAGTCACGCCACGAATTACGGTGGATATATGGCCGTCATAAGGTTGTCACACCACTAATTACAGGGGTTATATGGCTGTCATAAGTTAGTCACACCACGATTTACGGCGGATATATGGCTGTCATAAGGTAGTCACACCACAAATTACGGCGGATATATGGCCGTCATAAGGTAGTCACACCACAAATTACGGCAGATATATGGCTGTCACAAGGTAGTCACATCACTAATTACGGCGGATATATTGCTGTCATAAGGTAGTCACACAACGAATAACGGCGGATATATGGCTGTCATAAAGTAGTCATACCACGAATTACGGCGGATATATGGCTGTCATAAGGTAGTCACGCCACGAATTACGGCGGATATATGGCTGTCATAAGGTAGCCACACCACGAATTACGGCGGATATTTGGCTGTCATAAGGTAGTCATGCCACGAATTACGGCGGATATATGGCTGTCATGAGGTAGTCATGCCACGAACTATGGCGGATATATAGATGTCATAAGGTAGTCATACCACGAATTACGGCGGATATATGGCTGTCATAAGGTAGTCACACCACAAATTACGGCGGATATATGGCTGTCATAAGGTAGTCATACCATGAATTACGGCGGATATATGGCTGTCATAAGGTAGTCACACCACAGATTATGGCTGATATATGGCCGTCATAAGGTAGTCACACCACAAATTACGGCAGATATATGGCTGTCATAAGGTAGTCACATCACTAATTACGGCGGATATATGGCTGTCATAAGGTAGTCACATCACTAATTACGGCGGATATATGGCTGTCATAAGGTAGTCACAACACAAATTACGGCAGATATATGGCTGTCATAAGGTAGTCACATCACTAATTACGGCGGATATATGGCTGTCATAAGGTAGTCACACAACGAATAACGGCGGATAAATGGCTGTCATAAGGTAGTCATGCCACGAATTACGGCGGATATATGGCCGTCATAAGGTAGTCACATCACTAATTACGGCGGATATATGGCTGTCATAAGGTAGCCATACCACGAATTACGGCGGATATATGGCTGTCATAAGGTAGCCATACCATGAATTACTGTGGATATATGGCCGTCATAAGTTAGTCACACCACGAATTACGGCAAATCACACCATGAATTACCGCGGATATTTGGCCGTCATAAGGTAGTCACATCACTAATTACGGCGGACATATGGCTGTAATAAGGTAGTCACACCACGAATTACGGTGGATATATGGCGGTCATAAAGTAGTCACACCACTAATTACAGGGGTTATATGGCTGTCATAAGCTAGTCACACCACGAATTACGGCAAATATATGGCCGTCATAAGGTAGTCACGCCACGAATTACGGCGGATATATAGATGTCATAAGGTAGTCACGCCACGAATTACGGCGGATATATGGCCGTCATAAGGTAGTCGTACCGCGAATTACGGCGGATATATGGCTGTCATAAGGTAGTCACACCACGAATTACGGCAAATACATGGCCGTCATAAGGTAGTCACACCACGAATTACGGCGGATATATGGCCGTCATAAGGTAGTCACGCCACGAATTACGGCGGATATATGGCTGTCATAAGGTAGTCACACCAAGAATTACGGCGGATATATAGATGTCATAAGGTAGTCACGCCACGAATTACGGCGGATATATAGATGTCATAAGGTAGTCACGCCACAAATTACGGCGGATATATGGCCGTCATAAGGTAGTCGTACCGCGAATTACGGCGGATATATGGCTGTCATAAGGTAGTCACACCACGAATTACGGCGGATATATGGCTGTCATAAGGTAGTCACACCACGAATTACGGTGGATATATGGCCGTCATAAGGTTGTCACACCACTAATTACGGCGGTTATATGGCTGTCATAAGTTAGTCACACCACGAATTACGGCGGATATATGGCTGTCGTAAGGTAGTCACATCACTAATTACGGCGGATATATGGCTGTCATAAGGTAGTCACACACCGAATAACGGCGGAGATATGGCTGTCATAAGGTAGTCACCCTCCCTGCATACAATAATGAGGGCGGGTAATTATATAAATGGCCGATTTCCCAATTCCTAATTAAGTAATATCAAAATTCTTAGTTTTTAAAATGGAAATCTTTGACCGCTATAGTCGCAACGGAAACTCTCCTGACAACGAAATTTCCTGTTTACAAGAAGATGTGTGTGAACTTCAAATCAAGTGTATGTCAACTCACGTTTCCTGAGACACTTGCAAATAAACTATAAGCAAATGTTGCTTTGCTGCACTTCAAAGCACTCGATTGGCTTGATGGCGCCATTCACTGTTTACTGTGACGTTACTGGGCGATACCATTTACATCTTTGTAAGGGGTTATGGGTTTAAATTCCTTTGTAGTGTTTTATCATTAGCTCTGGTTTTTTAAGCATTGACGCATACCTATAGTGACCCAGAGTGACCCTTAAATTTACATTTGAGCGACTGATAAGAGAACGATAAAAACAACATCGTCTACTCTATTAAATAGCATGGCAGGTCATAGGAATCAAACTGCAGATCGGATAAACAATTGTTCAGACAGGCCCCAGTTCATAGGTAAGGAATATGCATAGAATTCATCCTCAACTCGTAGAGTAAACAAATAATTCGCAAATTTCGATGTCTGGAGAATTTCCATTTTGACTGCAAGGTTGGCTAATACCTCAATCTCAGTTCATAAAGAATTATTTTCCTCATTCCCAGTTTGTGATGAAACGAAAAGCCCATTAGTGTGGAATGCAAATACCCTTTGCCCCCCCCACTTCCACCCCCCACCCCCCCCCCTGGCCTGAATGCTTTGTAAATTATGCCAGATCTAAGCCTCGTTTCCAGGTTTGTCTTTGTATATCTAATCTAAGACTAACCTGTCACGGATCAATGGTCTAACGAGGAAAGAATAATGCGCGCTGATGTTTTATAAAGGCACATATCTTACCTTTCCGACAGTCTTTGCCCCAAAGCTACCCCTCGTTGCCCTGGAAACGGATGCAGACAACTTGGATCCTGCGTCTAAACCAAGCTATAGGGTAAATTTTGAAAGGTTATACGCCCAGGATATCTACAGATTAGAACCTTGTGTTTGACAAAAATCGTTATGATATTTTTTTCTGATTACACAGTAGAACAGTCTATTTTTTGTAATATATCACCGAAGAGTTCGAAAGCGTTGATTACAGGAAGCCATTTTGACATGTTTTGGACGCGGGGAATGCTGGGTAAACTAATAACGCGTTTCTTTTGGGGGTAAAAACTGATTTGTTCTTCATATAATTAAATCTAATCTCAATATTCCTAAAATATTTATGACTTAATATTTCTATAATCCCTGCTATAATCTGATATTCCAGAATATTTAACAATTGACTTTTGCAACTCATAATTGACTATTCACCGAAAAATACGTTGTAAACCCGACCCAACCATCGTCAGGCGAATCGAGCCTCGGCCCTATGGGGTCAACTGTCAGCCATGGGACCGTCTCGCCAAATTTCGCAAGGTGCGGCCCGGAATGAAACAGTGGTATCTATATCAATATATCTGAGGTCAATTTTGAGGATTTACAAGAAGTAACCGGTGTTGCTTCGGAAGGTGTCGTCCACACAGAAAAGATAATCCGTGGCCGTACTATGTGCGGGACCCTGGTATACCCACCCAGCGGCCCCTCGCCGTCCCGCGCGAGCCGGTGCGGGGGTGCCCCCCTCCCCCTCCCTGCTAGGCAAGCCCCCGGCCTGGGCCACTCTACGGCAGCGGCATATCCCCCGCGGCCCCTCTTTACTACGTGCCCCCCCCCCCACCCTTCCCCAGTATCTTGCCAAATAGAGGGTGCACGACTCATATGTTGAGAGATCTTCACTGATCGAGTGAGGTCTTGAAACACTATGCAGAGAAGGGGGCACATACGTGCCTTTTTATTGCGTATTTTGCTGCAAAATGGTGGCACATGCCCCTTGTGACCCTGGAGCCCTGGATCTGCCACATGACTGTATTTTACTCATCAGCACCGCTGAAAAATAATTTTGCCCATCGCCCCGGCCGGAAAGCATATAGAGGGGTAGGTCTTTGGAGGCGGCCGAGAGATATCACACATGGAGCCCTCCGTGGACCGGGTCTCACTTTATAGCAAAAAAACAGCATAGGCGGAGGAACCGGAAGAGTATCCGGGGCACGTGCCCATCCCCCCCCCCCCCCCCCGAACTAAATATTGGGGGAGCACGGGTATCTTTGTCCCCCCCCCCCCCCCCCAATAATTCACACGTTGCTTTCCAAACTAACACGTAATAATTGTCTTTAATTTCCTGGTTAAGCCTCACGATAAAGTTAAAACCTCTTTGTATGAGGTGCACGTCATGTCAGGTCATATATAGAACCACGAATCAATGCAGTGTTGCCCCTGCTGAGCAACTCGCGTGCAACGTGGTGTTTTGCGCGGAATACAAACAACATAAAGCCAAAAGAGAAGCATTAAATCCCACGCTGCTCAATTTGGGATTGTAATACAGCCGATGAATTTTTAAACCAGTAACCCATAATCTCGACTCTGCAATTTGAATTTGGAGTATCCGCTGATTTATTCTAGCGTTGCATCAAATAATGTAGATTTTCTGCAGTGGGCGGGGGGGGGGGGGGGCTACTTTACTCTTCTTTATATCTGGTGAGGATTGGCCAAATGCAATAGAGAGTGTGAATCTGGATCTGATAATCCTCAATGCACATGCGCGGGAGACTGTTTTTCTCACCAATACTTCGAAGTTCTAGATTTCGTCAAAGAAGAACTGGCGTGTCCACTTGAGCGACGGATGCTTGTATATTTAGCACGCTTTAACTACTTATGATCATATCGCATCCGCGTCTGCGTCTTGCCAGGGCCGGTCAGAGCAGTCGTGTTTCTAACTGTACGTGCTTCTAACGGTGGACATAAGGATTTAATTATCTCACTAAGATGGGTGCGGAAAATCTGTTTCATAGTCATTATCAGGTTTATAAGTTAATAACATGAAAGTGCAAATGACGTAAAATAATTTTAAAGTGTCCGAAAAGCTATACGTATACGCGTATACGTGTACGTTGTTAGGCTTTTTACTGAAAGGCGATACACCTGAAATAAAGCATTTCCTTGTTTTAGTTGGGCGTCGCTGGGCCATGTAATGTCTAAATCGACAAAATCACGTGTCATATTCTTACCTTCGTTATACATCGTTGTTTAAAAAACTGGAAACAGCCCTATACAAACTGTATGCACTTTTCGACTTAACAACCATTCGGTTATGACTTTTATTTTCAGTGTTTCATTTCTTGTGGCGAAGTTCATTTCAGAAACCGGCGACGGTAAACATGGCGAACGAAACGAAAACCAAGGAAGAATCTGAGAAAAAGGAACAAAAAGAGGAGAAGAAAAATGGTGAACAAAAGGAAATAGATTTGGTAAGGCTTCTTCGTGTTTTGTACCAAGGGTTCTTTCTACTTTTATCGCAACGTGAGGTGTAAATATAGTAAAGAAAGTAAATTGTATTGACGCTGTCTGCCGTAAAATGAAATGCTGAATCACGTTTCTGAATGCGAAAGTCATTGTTTACCATATATGTTCCACAAATGAATTTGATAACATTCGAATAACGGTCCAAAAGCCGCAGATTCCGGCTCCCGGATTGCTCCCGAACATATATATTTCCATTACTTAAAAAAGTTGGATTTATGTTAGGTTGTGGTTGACAGTTTGTGACATGTGACCTGTCATTAGCCCCGTCGGCATCGGTGTATGGACGCAACGGCCGTGTGAGTTAGGGCTGGTGGGGTGGCATTCTATAGGGGTGGGTGGGGGGGATGTGGTGGGGGCGTGTGAAGCACACAGCCGCGTCAATTGGGTTGAAGGCAGGGGTGCGCGAAGCGATTAGCGGGCCGTGTACAATGACGCAAGGAATGGGTGATGGCGTGGTGTGAAGATGGCCTTCTTTGATAATAACTCGACCAGCAAAAGACAATTAAATTAATGATCTATAACAGGAATAATAAATGGGGATCTTTCTTTATCTGTACAACTCAGTTCAACATCCAATCCTATATCCTGCCAACTATTTACAAGCCGTCTTGGATGATTTTTTCTGCAATAATTTAGTTATGTTTACAACAATTTTTACGACTATTTAAAAGCCATCAAGGGCGATTTTTTCTGCAATATTTATGAATACCTCAGCTTCATTACTCACGCTGCCGAGCATCACCTGCCGTCTGCCATCCCTTACCCCCTCCCCGTGCCTCAGCCCCCTACCCATGCTAAGGGGCGTAGAGACCATACGGCCGTTGTGCGTTGTGGTAGTACAGCCATTCCGTCTATAGACCACCCTATCAGATGGCTTATTATGGATTTTATATTGTTCTATATCCATAACAGCCACACGGTAGGTCTCCATATTTGGTCCCAAACACCATGAGAGGTCTACTTTACAAGTTGCTAGAGGTTTCTATACAAAACACTCACCTTTAAATCTTACTTTTTTAAGCTCTAGAACATTGTCTTCCAGGAGTGTCTGACAGAAATAAGTTTCTGCTACTAATACTCGCTCAATTCTTTTATTTTGTCTACTAACAAGTTATGCTGACAACTTTTGTTGTCTTGTATTGTGTCATCTCACGAGACCGTTAGATGTCGCCATGGTGGTAAGGACGGCCTATCAGTCTGCCGTAACCATGAATGCCATCAAACAGGGCTAACCTGTCATCTGCGTCTGATGTCATATGTGTGCTGTTTTGTAAAATTGTAGCCTGAAAACAAGATATTACAATTGGGAAAGGGGCGACATATAACATCTGAACTTATTGAATCTATTCAATCTGCCACCTATTAGCGAAACATTTTTCTAGCAGAATCAAGTGAAATCCAGCGGAACCAAGTGCAAGTAGCAAAACCGGGGGACAATTACTTAGTTAGTCATGGTTGAGGGAGTTTTATTTTGCTTAAAAGTAAACTTACTGCTAGTGTTCTATTCTAACATTATTTAATAAAAAGATGGGAAGATATCATTTAGTAATAAAAGGATTTGTCTCAGACTGCATGAACTCTTAATGCTGGGCCACCATGTTGGTTATTATCAATGGAATAGTGAGTTATATACTAAAAAGTAGGTGGAATGGCAATATAGTTAAAACAAGACATTTGATTGTTGCAAGTACTATTTATCCTAGGACCACACAGACATGGCCACAGCTGGGTGCAAACTACTGATCCATGAACTATCGAGGTAGCCCTTTTTAAGGACAGAAAATTTATAACTGACTATGATTTTCCTTGATTTTTAGTCTGATGAAGACAAGCTCCTCAAAGAAGATCTGGAACTTCTTGTAGAGAGGTTAACGGTATGTGTACTGAAATAATTTCAATTTTTCTTTATAATGCCCTGAAGCTGATCTAATGTAAGCTATAACATCAAATAGTGATTTCTATATAATTTTTTTTTTGACTGACATATAAACGTGGAAGGTTTTGTTTCCTTTCCTTACAAGAAATCTTGAGCTTGGGATATGTTTTAGTAAATTTTTTTTTTACCATACTCACTTGTATGAGTGATTTTGCAATTGCGTGGAACCTCTTTAACAGGAGCCTGATGAGAGTCTCTACAAGCCAGCCTTGGAGAGCCTCAGAACACAGATCCGGTCATCCACAACATCCATGACCTCTGTGCCAAAGCCACTCAAGTTTCTTCGCCCTCACTATGACACTCTGAAGGAAGTCTATGAGAAGATTTCAGATAATGTGACAAAGGTGGGAAAATTATTGTTATTGTAATTTTTTAGAGCATTAAAGCCAGTTGAAACTAACATTTTTCATCTTTATAATTACTAGACTTATTCCATCAATCTTCATGTGAAATGGAACTATTTTGATGTAGGTGAAGATGACTAATTTCAAGGGTCTCTTATTACATAAGTTTGACCAAGAGAGTCTTATAGCCTAGAAGTAATCTTTTAAAACCCATGCTTTCTTGAAAGACATTACACTATGTTTACATCTTTCGTTTTGCAGAGATTTTGTGCTGATGTTGTATCAGTCTTAAGCATGACTCTAAGTGAAAACCGAGAGTGTCTGAAATACCGTCTGTTAGGATCCCTGGAAGAAATTGGTTCATGGGGCCATGAATATGTTAGGTATGTATGACTCTGCTATCAATATGTCAAGCAGTTAGCCGTTACCCTTTGATGCTTCGCTGTCAAGTTGTAACACTTGTATATATATGAATATCCTCTTTGCTCACCACCAACTAGTGACAATGTTTGAAGTAGCAGTAGTGTGTTTCTGCATATATCATTATGAATTATGCACAATAATGGCATGTTTTGAAACTTAGTGTGGATTCCACTATGTCAATGTGCATCAAGACCTGTGCATTTAATGTGGATGAATAATCTGTAGAACAGGCTTCAAACCACACATTGACCTTCCATCGAGTTTAGTATAGCAGTCTGAAGAAAACATGCATGCTATCCTCTTGGATGTGCATTGGGCATATTGCAGATTACTAATGACCGGTACCTACTCATTTATTGTAAAGTTTCCATGGCCTACTGCCTTTGACCAGTCTCTCTTGACCTTCCAGACATTTGACTGGCGAGGTGTCTGCCGAGTGGCAGGGGGCTGAGGGAGACGACCGCAAGGCAGAGTTGATGAAGCTGATGCGAGAGATCATCCCCTACCTGATGAGCCACAACGCGGAGGCCGAAGCCTGCGATGCCCTGATGGAGGTGGAAAAGCTGGACGAGCTGCTACAATATGTGGATGAGACGGCCTTCGCCAGGGTCTGCCTCTACCTCAAGAGGTAAGGTGTCAAGACTGCTTCTACCTCAAGATTAAGGTGCGCAGCTCTGTATGGTGTCCACGCTCTGCTTCTGCCTCAAGATTGAGGTGCGCAGAGGGTTGTACTTCCTGTGCGCTGGCTACATTAAGGCTAGGCTCCCAATGATAAGGGGGTCGCCCGATAGGTCTGTGGGTTAGAGCGCTCTGGCCACTTGAGAGCCTTACACCGGGGACGTGGCTCCGCTCTTCCCTTCCTTCTCCCATTGACGCGATATGACCAGAATTGGTTAAAGCGTCCTGAATATACAATCAACCAACCTAATTAGAGCGCCCAGTATGACTACATGTACTTAGTACTACAGCGCAGTCCTGTGTGTTCTGTGGTCTGTTTCAGCTGTGTGCCGTACGTACCGGAACCAGAAAACACCAACCTGATCAAGACCGCCCTGGCACTGTACCGGAAGTTCGACAAGTACCCGGATGCGATCCTCTGCGCCATCCAGCTCAACGACCAGGACCTGGTGAAGGAGATCTTCTTGTCCTGCAAGGAGCCGTAAGTAACCGCCAACTTGGCGCGTTATTGGTATTCTAATCAGTCACTTACAGTTACTTATCGAACTCTTTCCCGCCAAAACTAAAGAGGTCAAAATACAAACAAGAATCAGTCAAAATTTTGTCTATATTCCACGCATTTCCAGACTGCCAGATGTTGTCTCTTAGCATTGCCCGTGATATCAATTAACCAGAGGTTTTCCGATTAGTGTTTTGCGCTTCGCGATGCTTTGTTATAAGTAGCGGTGCTGCGACAGAGTTCCGGGATAGACACGTTTGCCATATTTACAGCCGAAACGGCGATGTTTATTAGGATTTTGAACTTCTAGAATAAAACAATCGAGTCTTCTGCAGATTGTGATATATATGTCGCCTGGGCTTACCTTTGGCGGGAAAAGCTCGACAAGCAGCTTTAATGTTGGTAAACCAAATTCTCGCAATCATGACGCCGTGAGCAATGGGTAGCAACAGCAGGGTGACAGGGTGACTGTAATTATCTTTAGGCAGGATCGTAAGTTAAAAAGTCCAGATTTTGAGTGGCTGATGCAGTCACTGTTGTATATGTGTGTGGCTAGGTACGTAGCTCTGAGCCGCCATTTTCTCTCACAAGCCACGTGTTCCCCCGCAGACTGGTACAGAAGCAGCTGGCCTACATGTTGGGCCGCCAGCAGACAGTGTTGTCGCTGGACGAGGAGATGGAGGAGTACGAGGACCTGGTGGACATCATGTCCAACACCCACCTCAACAACAACTTCCTAGCGCTGGCCCGAGAGGTAGGGGTCCGTCATACTATTACACAACAACTTCCTGGCGCTGGCCCGACAGGTAGGTGTCCGTCATACTATTACACAACAACTTCCTGGCGCTGGCCCGAGAGGTAGGTGTCCGTCATACTGTTACACAACAACTTCCTGGCGCTGGCCCGACAGGTAGGTGTCCGTCATACTATTACACAACAACTTCCTGGCGCTAGCCCGACAGGTAGGTGTCCGTCATACTATTACACAACAACTTCCTGGCGCTGGCCCGACAGGTAGGTGTCCGTCATACTATTACACAACAACTTCCTGGCGCTGGCCCGACAGGTAGGTGTCCGTCATACTATTACACAACAACTTCCTGGCGCTGGCCCGACAGGTAGGTGTCCGTCATACTATTACACAACAACTTCCTGGCGCTGGCCCGACAGGTAGGTGTCCGTCATACTATTACACAACAACTTCCTGGCGCTGGCCCGAGAGGTAGGTGTCCGTCATACTATTACACAACAACTTCCTGGCGCTAGCCCGAGAGGTAGGTGTCCGTCATACTATTACACAACAACTTCCTGGCGCTAGCCCGAGAGGTAGGTGTCCGTCATACTATTACACAGCAACTTCCTGGCGCTGGTCCGACAGGTAGGTGTCCGTCATACTATTACACAACAACTTCCTGGCGCTGGCCCGAGAGGTAGGTGTCCGTCATACTATTACACAACAACTTCCTGGCGCTGGCCCGACAGGTAGGTGTCCGTCATACTATTACACAACAACTTCCTGGCGCTGGCCCGAGAGGTAGGTGTCCGTCATACTATTACACAACAACTTCCTGGCGCTGGCCCGAGAGGTAGGTGTCCGTCATACTATTACACAACAACTTCCTGGCGCCGGCCCGACAGGTAGGTGTCCGTCATACTATTACACAACAACTTCCTGGCGCTGGCCCGACAGGTAGGTGTCCGTCATACTATTACACAACAACTTCCTGGCGCTGGCCCGACAGGTAGGTGTCCGTCATACTATTACACAACAACTTCCTGGCGCTGGCCCGACAGGTAGGTGTCCGTCATACTATTACACAACAACTTCCTGGCGCTGGCCCGACAGGTAGGTGTCCGTCATACTATTACACAACAACTTCCTGGCGCTGGCCGGACAGGTAGGTGTCCGTCATACTATTACACAACAACTTCCTGGCGCTGGCCCGACAGGTAGGTGTCCGTCATACTATTACAAAGGAGATAACTGAGGTATTCACTCACCCGCCAACTACAATAAAGGAGCTATTTATCCGTATACGTTAAAAACGTATTTGCACATCCTACAACTATAATAAAGGAGGTAGTTGTCTAACATACAAATTAATTAATATATAATAAAGCAGGATAACGAAAAATATATACAATGATTATCGAACATCTTTATTCACTACCAATGGCATACAATTGCTCAAGTACTATCCTAAAGTGTATTCAGGAGATCACTTGAATCTACGTTGAGCAATACATCGTTTTTCTTCGCGTTATGCAACCACTGCAATTGCAATGAATTTCTTTCTCAGTTGGATATCATGGAGGCCAAAGTTCCTGAAGATATCTACAAGAGTCATTTAGAACCTAACAGTAAGTGAGGCTTGAATAGTGCGTCCACTGTGCTGATATAATGTTCGGCACTTTGTAGTCGCGTACATCAGCTCACGTCATATTTGAATATTCATGAGTTGCAGCATCCTCGAATATCGTGTTTACTGGCGCGCATATTTAAATTTTATAAGTGGTTCTTACGGACATCTTTGACCAACAATGGGTCATACTTGCGCTTATCCATAATTTTTATTTTCGTTCTCACGAGGTCTATAAGCCTAGAGCCTGACCTCTCCTTGCAGGACCCTATATATTAAAGCCCAGAGCCTGACCTCTCCTTGCAGGACGCTATATATTAAAGCCTACTTTGCCTATTTAAGCCTTAAGCTTGACCTCGCCTTGCAGGACCCACCATCGGCCCGAGTAACGTGGACTCTGCGCGACAGAACCTGGCCGCGTCCTTCGTCAATGGCTTCGTCAACGCGGGCTTCGGCCAGGACAAGCTGCTGATGGAGGAGGGCAACAAGTGGCTGTACAAGAACAAGGAACACGGTGAGCGGAGGCTGATGAAACATATTAGATTATTCCCCTTGGAAGATGTCTGATGCGAGGTGTCTGATGCGACATGTCTCATGCGATATGTCTGATGCGACATGTCTGATTCGACATGTCTGATGTCGCTTGACCAGTGCCAGTGTTGTGTATTTACAGTATTTACAGATTTTTTTTTAATGAAAATAATTAATATGAATAGGTGCTACCTAAAAAATGTGAGCGTATATTTATTAATTCAGATATTCCGAGATGATACATCTAGATTAAGATTCAAACGTAATCTCACTTCGGCTTGCCATAATGCATATCTTTGGCGGGATGACGTATACCATGCACGTGCTTGTGGCATATCCTCCGGTTGCTTAGGAACTCCCATTGTGACGTCACACAAACTCACTATGACAGTAGCCCATGGGCGGTCACCATGAGGGCTCGGCTAGGAGATTGGCAACAGACATTTAGCGCGTCGCTTATAAATTAACTTTAATTTTAAGTATACATCCGGTGTTAACATTGAATAATTTATTCGTTAATTCTGTGGCCCCATACACCCAGGCATGCTGAGTGCCACGGCCACCCTGGGCCTCGTGCTGCTGTGGGACATTGACGGCGGTCTGACGCAGATCGACAAGTACCTGTACTCCTCGGAAGACTACATCAAGGTACCCCCCCCCCCACCCGCTCACACACATACACAGCCTGCCATCACAGGATAATGATTCTGTGGGTAGATAGCACGTTCACAGCGTAGTTTCTCCAACGCACGGTTATGTAATGACTTCGGGGTATCCTCCTTAAAGGACTTTATGGGTTTATCATGAAATTATGACGCTATAACTGACTTATAACCTGTATACACGGCTGTGAATACGTTTATAAACGGTTCTGAATCCGCTTATAAACAGCGGTTCTGATTACGTTGATAAGCGGTTTTGAACACGTTTATAAGCGGTTCTGAA
The DNA here is from genome assembly GCA_964019135.1 of Arenicola marina. Lineage (NCBI taxonomy): Eukaryota > Metazoa > Annelida > Polychaeta > Arenicolidae > Arenicola > Arenicola marina. The sequence goes on from OZ025261.1 coordinate 6,772,616, forward strand.
TACGTTTATAAGCGGTTCTGAATACGTTTATAAGCGGTTCTGAATACGTTTATAAATGGTTCTGGGGCTTCTTCGGCTGCAGTGGGGCTTCCTAAGATCATTTGGTAAGCTGGCTGAGCGGCAGATCAACAGGTCGTGGGTTCGCGCCCTGGCACCTGCCGCATCTGGGGCTTGTTTATTCCGCCCCATTTCAGTTTTCTGGCTTCAATTTAGCTTTCATGGGCACAACAGTGGCTTAAAATACCAATATATCAATTTAGGTTGAATGCCTGCCAATATAACTAACACTGCAAACATGATCATTGGAAGGCGGACGGGTGCCGTTCACAGTACCACTCACGAGCTTCCAATGGCACCCCTGTAATATAAAGCATATGTTTATTAGTGATACTATCATAACTGGGGCCGCTCAGTTATATAGCTCAGTGGGTTAGAGCGCTCGCACTGAGTCTTCTGGCCGCCTGAGAACCTAACGGTACGTGGATCGATGGTTCGCGCCCCGCTGTGGTCATGTCTGTGTGGTCGCTAGATAAAGATTCCATGTCCTTCTTCGCAAAGAGTAGGGGATTACCCCGGGGACATGGCTCCACTTGTCCCTTCCTTCTCTCATTGACGCGATATGACCATAATTAGTTCAAGCTTCTTGAATATACAACCAACCAACCAACTGTCATAACTCCTCAGTTCTTTGTGACAATGTTGCTGGTGTACGTGTTGTAGGCGGGCGCCCTGTTGGCCTGTGGCATCGTGAGCTCTGGGGTGCGTAACGACTGCGACCCGGCCGTGGCCCTGCTGTCCGACTACATCATGCACTCCAACTCCACCATGAGGATCTGCTCCGTCGTCGGGTGAGTGTCCTAGCGACCAGCCTAGTGGCGTGACGTCATCGCTTTGGGTTATGACGTCATCGTAGTGACGTGACTGTCATCGTAGTGTCATGACGTCATCCTAGATTCATGACGTCATGGCGGTCATTGTACTGTCATGGCGGTCATTATACTGTCATGACGTCATCGTAGTTTCGTGACGTCATCCTAGTGTCATAGCGTTCATCATAGTGTCCTGACAGTCGTAATATCATGACGTTATCGTAGTGACTTGACGTAATCGTTGTGTCATAGCAGTCATCGAGTTCCAGCTCTGTCTACATCATATTCGTTGTGACTGGTTTGCAGCCTAATATTCTCACTTTTATCGAATTCTTCAGTTTGGGTCTGGCCTATTCCGGTTCTCAGAGAAAAGATGTGATCGGTTTCTTGTTACCAGTCTTTGGCGATTCCAAGTGTAGCATGGAGGTAAGTCGTATGTTTTTGTCGTTGTACTTCAATGCTTTGACGAGTTGACTTTAAGCTTTCTACGTGAGAAGTAAATGTTGTTCTCCGTATGCGGAGCGAATGACCTTTGACCTGTATGTGTGCAAAGTTTCCATTGATATGTATGCGAAAAGAGTGGAATCTGAAATTGTAATTGTATGTTCAACGACTTGGACGAAAAACCTTTGACCTCTGTATGTAGTGACCTTTGACTTGAATGTGCCAGGAGTGACCTTTAACCTCTGGAAGTACCAGGAATAACCTTTGACCTAAGTATGTGGAAGCAGTGATCTTTGACCTCTGTATGTGGAAGCAGTGATCTTTGACCTCTGTATGTGGAAGCAGTGACCTTTGACCTTGACCTGTTGTTACAGGTGCTGGCCATGGCGGCGCTGTCCTGTGGCATGATTGCCGTGGGCAGCTGTGACGACGAGGTGACCACCGTCCTGCTCCAGACACTGATGGAGAAAACCGAAACCGAACTCAAGGACCCATTCGCCAAGTTTCTGGCCCTCGGTCTGGGCCTCACCTACTTAGGTATGTCATGGGTAAAGCTTAGCCTCACGGCCTTGTGTACGTACCAGTCACGCACACGCTAACGGAAGTTTTGCGTGGCCGACAATTTTGTTGTTGTAATTTTACTCGTACACGGATAATACGTTTGTGCATCAGGATGGGTTTTTTTTTGGAGGGTCTTATAATGTACTGCAGAATTTTGGACTCGAACCATGGTCTGCGTCTGATAGTTTGTGAATTTTAATTTAAAATGGTTTCGAGGAGTAGGTTGACATAATACTCCTCGTTGGCCTCGTCTTCCTGTGAAAATACATGTACACGGCACATGTATGTGGCAGATATATGGTGCACGTACGCGTCAACTGTGCATGGTATGTGGGCTGTGGTGCCACGTGTTTAACGATCCTATGACGTCACGCCGCAGGTCGCCAGGAGTCCATAGAGACGGTGGTGGCCGCCCTGGAGGTGGCGCCCGAGCCCTTCAAGTCCATGGCCTGCACGCTGGTCGAGATCTGTGCTTATGCCGGTAAGTTCCCCCCCCCCCCGCCGCCCCCAACCCGAACCCTGAGTAAACCAAACGCCTGCACGCTAGTCAAAATCTTTAACCATAGAATCATGCTATTTAATAACGCTATATAATAAACCGTCTTGACGACGTTGTTGTCCGCTATCTAATGCATGTTTGGTTTATTCCAGGAACTGGCAACGTACTGAAAGTGCAACAGTTGCTACACATATGTTCCGAACACTACGACACGAAAGACCAGGTAAGCATGGGGGGCTATAACTTATATCTGTATGTCTCACAGTCATTTGTATTATCACAAGACATGAGGTCACAGGCCACAATGCATTTAAGTTAGTTGTGCTCTCTATATGTTTCTATGCTGATCCCCGAACTGACTGTTTTTATCCGTACTACTCACCTTTCTTTTCTCCCATAGAATCTTACCATTGCACTTTCTCATATTTAGGATAATAATGAGAAAAAGGAGGACAAGAATAAGAAGAAGGAAGATAAAGACAAGAAAACGGACAAGACAGATAAAGGAGACAAGGCAGAAAGCAAAGAGAAGGAGAAAGAGAAAGAATCTCTTGACTTATCGTCACAACAAGGTTTGTGACTGTTACGTTGCTTGTACGTAATCCTCACCTCTGCAAAACAAACTCAAATTACACTGCATGAAAGTATGTTTCATCCCGTTAAGTAGCGACTTGCTTTCTCTGTGTGGTGTGGGACAGCCACCCTAGCTCAATACTTCAGTTGGTAAACGGGCTGAGTACACCAAACAAATGCTGGGTTCGATTCCTGGCGCATCCACTGGCGCAGATTTTATCCAACTCCATAATCCCCATTTCATAATTTTTCATAATTTCTACATTTATTTTGGATTTTATATGCACATAAGTTGCCGAAACATTTCGTTAGTTTGTTGTGTGTCGATTTCAGCTGTCGCCGTATTGGGTATCGCGTTGGTTGCCATGGGAGAGGACATCGGTGCTGATATGACGTACAGAGCATACGGGCATCTGGTAAGTCTGCCGATGTAGCAACGACACGCGAAACATATTGCTGACTCAGTATATTGTCAAAAACGTTTAGAAAGGTCTCAACTGCTACAAAACCGGCAGTAATGGACGGTACCAATGTTGTACACGTAAGACAGCAAAGCAAATGGAATGTCAAATATTGATCGATTTTTAACTGATGGTTATGATAATGAGTGAAGATGCGATTTAGTAATGAAAATATTGAATTCAATACCAATTTATAAATCTCCATGTGTTCTAAATATTAATGACTTGATATCTAGGAGATACAATATTCATGAAATAATTTTCAGAATATTCGTGAATTGATATGTGAGTTTGATTGTTCATAAATTAATATCTCATTTTAAATACTCCTGATAAATATTTTTTGTCGAGTTTTGAGCACTAGTCATGAATTACAATAATGAGCAAACTCCTTGTATGCATTACGTGTCTGTCTGTAGTTGCGGTACGGGGAGCCTGTGATTCGCCGGGCGGTGCCCCTGGCCCTGGCCCTCATCTCCACCTCAAACCCCCAGCTCAAGATCTTAGACACACTGAGCAAGTTCTCCCACGACACCGACCAGGAGGTGGCTCACAACGCCATCCTCGCCATGGGCATCGTCGGCGCAGGTAGGCAGCGCCACTACGCGGTCACCGCGTCACTCTCGAGATTGTTCTGTCCCGGGATTCATTCTCCATTTTGGTGGCTCTGGGGCCGTTTCATCCCTATATTTCTTTGCCCCTGGGGTTTAGGTTTAATTTTTTTTGGTGTAAACAATATTTATTCACTACTGACACACAGTACAATATACTATGTTAATGCCTCTGGTAAGTTTAGCAAATGTGTATACAAAGGTGGCTTGAAACAACAAACCATATATACTGTCTTGGGGTTAGTATGCTGCTTTCTGTCGGAGATGAAGTCCACTTTCGTTGGAAGTTAGAGTTCGGGATGGACTGTCCTTATCACTTGTTGAGAAGTAGTGTTCAACGAGAAGTAGTGTTCTCAACACTCAAACACAACGTATAATTTTTCATGTGGTTGCTTCTCATCTGTGCAAGGACGAGTAACTCGCTACTCTAATGTACTGGTATACAGTTGCACAGTCGCATTCTTCTGGATATCCTTTAGGTATTACCTCTATTCACAGTTGCGCCTCCACTGATCTCTGAAGCCATCTTGTGTTGTAATGTACCTACCGATATCTGACATTGAACCACGTGTCCGTGTTCGACCTTGAACCACGCGTCCGCCCTTGAAACGCGTGACCGACCTTGCACCACGTGCCTGGCCGTGAACCACGTGTCTGACCTTGACCACCTTGAACCACGTGTCCGACCTCGAACCCCATGTCTGACCTTGAACACCGTCTCCGCAGGGACGAACAACGCGCGGCTTGGCGCGATGCTGCGGCAGCTGGCCCTCTACCACGCCAAGGACCCCAACAACCTGTTCTGCGTGCGCATCGCCCAGGGCCTGGTGCACCTGGGCAAGGGGACGCTGACCCTGTGCCCCTACCACAGCGACCGACAGATCATGAGTCCCGTGGCGGTGGCCGGTCTCATGGCCTTCCTTGTGGCCTGTCTGGACGTCAAGAACGGTGGGTCCCGGGTGTAGACCCTCTGTAATGGTACAATGTGATGTATCTATTAAGATTTATATATAATATTCCACGTTGCATTTCCGGGTGTCGGCAAGTACAGGGTTATGCAATGTAATGTATCTTTTTATATAAATATTCCACGTTACATTGCATTTATGTGACACCCTATATACCCTGCGTCACTTTGTCTATGAGAGTCGCTACAGCTCGTTTGGTCGCACGTCGATCCTGGGTTCGATTCCTTCCCAGTGGCGACGTCCTGCATAATTTTACTTGTTCTTTCATCCAAATTACCCTCTCTAGTCTACATTCCAAGGCCTAAATGGTTGTCACCTGTGCCAGAGCGTTTGTCAATGTAAACACTGTATATAATTAATATAATGATAAAATTCACCTTTTTCATTTTCTGACTCCACTTTACAAGTCCTTGTCCTGTTCTCCAGCAGTATTCCTGCCCCAGTTTACACATTGCAGTGTTCGTGCTCTGACACATATTGCCCCGTTGTTTGCTTGCAGTCATCCTGAGCAAGTCTCACTACATGCTGTTCCACCTGGTGCCCGCCATGCAGCCCCGTATGCTGGTCACGTTCGACGAGGATCTCCAGCCTCTGCCAGTGTCTGTCCGCGTGGGGCAGGTGAGTACCCACCCTCACACCCACCCCTCGCCCTCACACCCACCCCACCATCCACCCCTTACGCCCACCCCTCACCATCACACCCACCCCTCACCCTCACACCCACCCCTCAAGCCCACCCCTCACCATCATTCCCACTCCTCACCCTCACACCCACCCCTCACCCTTACACCCACCCCTCGCCCCCTACCCTACCCTCCAGCCTCTGTCAGTGTCTGTCCGCGTGGGACAGGTTAGTGCCCACCCTCACACCCACCCCTCGGCCCCTCCCATACTCCCTAGCCTCTGTCAGTGTCTGTCCGCGTGGGACAGGTGGGTGCCCACCCTCACACCCACCCCTCGCCCTCTACCCTACCCTCCAGCCTCTGCCAGTGTCTGTCCGTGTCCCTCACCCCCACCCATACCCCCTAGTCTCTGCTAGTGTCTGTCCGCGTGGGACAGGTGAGTACCCACCCTCACACCCAACCACAGAACTGGGGCTACCTCACACCCACCCCTCGCCCCAACCCCCACCCTCCGGCCTCTGCCAGTGTCTGTCCTCATAGTCCCACCCCTCACTCCCACCCACCTTTCACTCCCCCCCCCCCCCTCACACCCATCCTTCACGTCTTAGCACAGAGTGACACAACTTACAGCTAGTGTCTAAATTCATAGTCAAGATTTTCATTTTATGATACGATGAACAATTCGAGATTGTAAAGTATTTATTGATGAAAGGAGGACAGTCTGGAATTGTCAACGATAATGAAATTTTTAAGAAAATATCTCTGGGTTTGAGACCCACAGACACCTGTGTCTGGGGTTTATTTGACACCATGATAAAATGATTTCCTTACCCCCTCTCTAGGCCGTGGACGTGGTTGGCCAGGCCGGCAAGCCCAAGACCATCACTGGATTCCAGACACACACCACCCCTGTCCTGCTGGCGTACGGCGAGCGGGCTGAGCTGGCCACCGAGCAGTGTATCCTTCGCTATCACGCCTCACCATTGTTTTGGGTACATACGGGGTGAAATAAACTGTACTTTCTGGCCTCATACCCATGGTTCAATACTAAAACGAACAGAATAAGAAAATGATCAAAAATACCATTTATCTACCTTAACGAAAGAAAACTGTAAGGTTTAAATTTGTTAATTTATATCTTGTCTTTCTGATTAAATGATCCTTGATTTTAAATCTGTCAATTACACGCTATTCTGTCTCCTCATCATCTGGGCACAGTTCTGTAAATAGCTATGTACCTGTGGGTGTGTCCGTAGTTGTGTTAATATGTATACATGTATCTAACCTTTTTCTGGCCTCGGTGGTAGGCTAGTGGGTATGTAGGCTGAGCCGCCGACCAACAGGTCGTGGGTTCGCGCCCTCGCACCTGCTTCTAGGGCATGTCTCATCCAAACACATTTCATCATTTTCTGAGAACGTTTGTACGCTCCTTGACTCCGCTTTTGCAGATATCTCATCGACGCCCATTCTGGAAGGCTTTGTTATCCTGAAGAAGAATCCGGATTACGATGAATAATAGTTCCCGTCTGACTAAGTAGGGATAGTTTAATGTACGACTTGTTCCGGAATGCTGTCATGACCAGCCACCGACCCCAGAAACACACAGGGAGGGATGTCGACAGCCAGATTGACATGAGAGGCGTGACGTCATTTTGGTTATGACGTCACGCTTAAGACACTGTTTCTTTTGTGAGCTGTTACCGTGACCAAATACTGCAAACGAAAGTTTACATTTTTTTTGACGGTACTAAGCCGCCCAAAATCACCGTTAAACAAATCACTTTTCGGCCTTAAACATACACTGTAGTGATAATGATTTTCATACTTAAAAATTCCTATATTTATCTGTAGAATTTCCTCGTACTCTATTTAGAGTTATGGAGCGGGTCGTTGCGTACGGGGCCTGGGGGGAAAGGGGCTACGAGGGGAGAGATAGTGGCGCGAATGTGTTACTTGAGTCGCGTGTTTGTAATTTGTCCAGAGAAAATAAAATATGTGAGTGTCATGCTTCATTAGGTGTTCTGGTTGTTGTTTTTGCTTCCTATCTTCGCCAGATCTTTTAATAACTGCAAATGTAACCTCATGCTCATGTGTAATTTTATAATGCATGTGGAGTACTTTGTGGTGCGTATTGTTTCATATCCGGGTGGAGGTGTAAACTGGCCCAAAACTACTTAAAATGATAGACCATTCATCGAGGTCTGAAGCTCTGGGATGCGTTCTGTATGGCCGTATACCGAGCTACCAAAGAAATGCGCCTCTTGCGGTACGACAAATAAGGATTTGAACTTGGCGGATTGGTCAAGGACCGGGTACAACTTTAAACCGGAAGTGGGGTATGGTTCGCCGCGATCGAGAGTAATCCCGCATGAATATCGCACTCAAAACCAAGGATTCTAAACGACGATTCTTTTCAAATAACTGGGGATAACCCGTGAATATCTATGCTTAATAACTAACTTTTACTTGATCTTGCCAAAGTAAGGATAATTATTCAGTGGAAATTCCCGCAACAAATGAAAATAGTTTGATGTGACCAATGTTGTTCAATATATATAGTGCGTTCAGAGTGACCAAAATTGTGATAAAAAAAGGGAAAATTTATATAATTGTTCCGATCCCTTTTCGCGTCCTGTTATATTCGATGCATCGATGAGTATTTTGTGTTGGATATCCCGCAATATCCCGAATAGTGTAAGACACATTCTAACTCGAATTCTAGTGAATATAAAACATAAATCTAAACATAAGTTTACATCATTACGGTACCAAATTCGAAACGCGCTGAAAAGTGCTAGATCTATTACTACCCTTACTGAGACACCAACTTATAATTTTAACCGAATAAAAGACCCCCCCCCCCCCCCCCACACACACACCTTCAGCTGCCACGCGCTGAACGACGACCGAGGAATGATTTGATTGACTCGGATCTCCTGGTAGGGAGCGTATCACCAACGCTAACGCTATAGTGATGTGAAGAAAGAGCGACCTCTACTGGGAGATTGACAACTTAAAGCACTTGCCATTCGCTAGACGGCGCTCCTCAACCATAACAAAACTTGTCAAAGTCACATGCTAAGAAATGACAAAATATACTTTAATAAGTGGAAGCGTTCACATGACTGCTCGATTGGAAAGGAGACCGTAGGGTTTGCGGTAGGTTGCAGCTGCTTAATATTCTCTTGATGTTGGTATTTAATTGTATTTCAATCATTACTGGTGCTTGGTATTGTCTATCAAATAACGTAAGCCTAGCACGGGCCTAGGGCAGGGACTTACGACAGGCCACTTCATCACTCAGGCTCGCACTTAGGCCAGCACTGGTAAGGCAGGGACATACCCGGAAACATGTCTGATGAACGCTGACCATGTTGACAGTGATGATGATACTAGACTAAAGTTCCATAGGGATAGTCATAGATGTAAGGGGGGGGGGGGGGTGGGGGGTATTTGCATTCCTCGTGATTGGGCTTTTCATTTAACTGTGAACTAGGAAAATAATTCTTCATGAACTGGGAAAGGGGTACTATTAGCAGCCCGCCGTGATCAAGGATTTTCACTAATCTTGAACTAGGCATTTTAATATTAAATAAACGTGAATTGGGAAATCGTCAATTTAGTATTGTATATCTACCCTTCCATTGCATGTAGAGTGTTATACTTCTAATTTATCGTCACCTGGGAATAAAGAAATATATTATTTGTGACCTAGAAATTGTGACCGATCCACCCTTGCTCCCCCCATGAAACGGTAATGCTACCTGGAAACATGAACACTGACCATGCTGACACTAGTGAAAAATGATGGCGATACTGGACTAAAGTTTCATAGGCATTGTCATACACTGTAGTCAGCTTTCAAATGGGTTGTGGAACTACATTAGCTGTAGCTACGGTCTATAGACAGAACAGACAGTATGGTCTCCTCACCCTTTAGTATAGGTGGGGGAATCCTCTGATCCCAGAAAGGCATGACTTGTAAATGTCTATAAAATATTGCTCTGAAAGATCCTTGAATTGTCTTTCTCTGGTTGAGTTATTATGAAAGAATGCCAATTACTTCATTTGATACCCAACTCCAGTGTAAGCTTCCCCTGCATCCACACCCCCACTGCACAGTATGCATATGGCCCACCAATCAACCTAGGCTGCTAGCTTCACGCACCCCTCCTCCCTCCACACCTTCCCCATCCCCATAGACCACCCCGCCCACGCACCCTTACCCATACTGCCATTCTGGTAGTATGGCCATTCTGTCCATACACCATAGCCACAGGGGCTTGCCTGCAGGACTAATACTAGACTAGTTCCATAGATTGTAACGTAGTCCACTCCGATATGGATCCAGTCGCGGAACCGAGAACTAACACTAGACTAGATGTCACAGCTGATCACTTTGTCAACTTAATGCACAGGCACCGTAATTTAGTAGTGGGGGTATCACCTCAATCATCTTGAATGCTGCATTCTCACCTTGAGCTAAAATCAAAAATTAAGACAAAGTTAAGCTGTCACTATAGCAGGGCTCAGAATTTCAGTATGATTTTAACAGTTATTACAAGAGGCAAAGGTTTCATTTAATAATTATATATTTTATTCAATAATTCAAATAGAAACAAATATGATAGACTAAGACAGAAAAGATATATACATGTTAAACACATCCTGTGATGCAATATACATGGATTTATATATATATACAAAGGCAGCATCACATTTATGCAATATTTATGCACAACTTATACATAAAAAATATATGCAGCATTCATACACAACTTATACGCCAAGAACATACACCAGACATCCTTTCAGCCACATACAGTCGCAGAGGTTGGTCCTTTTGTGGTAAGATGTTGTCTCAAAGTTTGTCCACTGTGAATCCTAGCATTAGGGTAACTTATCTTCATGGTTTCTATCAATATACAAATCTCTAATACCAGGCGGAACAAAGGTTTGTTTTAGTGATTATAAATGTAACTTTAAATGTAACTCTAACAAATATTATTTGTACAAATTATTTTGATGAGTTTAGGTGTATGCAGCATGCCATGACCAGTTATTCAGTCTAATCCCTTGCAGGGTAGGGTAGGTGAGAAGGCTTTATATCACATTTCAAATGTCGCATTTCACTGAGCTGTGAGGGGACATAGGGACGCATTGTAAATATATAATGAGCAGTATTACTGATTGCACACCAAGTCCAAAATCAGCTAAATCAGTGAAGCTGTATTTGAAACAGTTTATGATGCAATAATAGGGAAGCTAGTCCCCATCTGTATCTTTACTCAAGATTACCCTAGCGTTACAAAGAGCTTAAAATTGCTGATATTAAAGATCACTAATAAGTTTCGTATGAATAATAATATTTATAACTCTTTAAAGGCATTTTATTGTAGTCATCCAGGAGCATGATGGAAGAGGCACAGATGTCTGACCCAGGACTTGGCAATGAACAGTCTGCGCCAGATAATGCTCCACATATGAAAGCCTCACCTGAGTATGACAAGCATTCACCAGAGTCGCCACCGGACAAACCTTACTGGAGCCACCTTCTCACAGAGTTGGAACAAGTGGATGGATTGATTCTCCCGATAAAGGCGTCTCAGAGGATAAAGGTTTACTTTATCGATATTTTATATACAGTGCATGGTCCCTGGATTATACAACTTCTGTTCTGCCAGCCCAAAAAGACTATATAACGGAGGGAGTCGTATATTAGAGGGATGTCCCGAGATGGGCAGTTTTCGCTTAAGTATCACCGCGCACGCAAATGGCAATATGATACAGCTTCAGATCGAGATTTTAATGCAGCTCTGGCTCCTTCTCCCCACTTATTCATAATAGTTTCAGTATTCAGTCAAGCAAAGCTGATATGCTGGTTATGGTTTCTCCAGCACTGTGCTATCTTAAATCAATGGTTATTTTTGTTTGAATGAAGTACAGAATTTGTTGAGCTGGAGTGACGTTCACCTGTATCCATTTTGTGTTTGCCATTATAAAGTCTGAGGCTTAATATTACTTCCATGTCGTCTTATCTCTGTGCAGTACACCTGTATTGCAGTCTCAGAACGATACATCACGCTTGGAGCAAGTACAGGTGCTGTCTATGTGTTCCTGCGTACAACCTGTAAATATGCGCTGATGCTTCCTGGAGACAGGGTGAGTGAGATTTATATATCTTATTCATATACATGTACTCACTACCAGTGTGAAAGATGTTAACCTGTTTTTTTTTGTGATATTTTAATATGTCATTTAATTAAATTTTATGTACATGTAATTATTATTGTTACAGGAAGGAAGTGTAATCAATGCTGCCTTTGGCCCTGATGACAACTTCCTAGCATATGCCACAAGGTAATAGGACATTCTTATATATGTTGAAGACATATTTGAGCTGAATGGCTAAAAAAGCCAGGCAATAAAAGATATACACATCCTCATCATGAATGTTCTATATAAAATAATGTGTGCAATTTATAGTTTCTCATCACTAAATCCTTCATGAAGTTTACTTTGGTGTTTATGGAGTGACTTTTTAAATTACTAGCACAACAAAGTAAAGACAGGCACCCTTTAAATTACGTGTTTTATTGCAGTACTGGTGCTTTTGTTGCTGTGGAGTTAAATATCTTGACGGACAAGTCCTCCTCGAAGCCAAACAGGCTTAGAGTCACCAATGACCACAAGGGGGCGCTAATAACATCCCTCTGCTGGGCTCAAGACGGCAAGCGTGTCTTTATTGGGGACGACAAGGGCAAGGTCACAGCGGCGAATATCGTCCCTTTCAAGGTCAGTGACAATGATATGTGAGCGTGTATAGCATGGTTGATGCTGGATTGCTTACTTTTTACTTACTTGCTTACTGTTCATGGCTTTCACCAGTGAACAGTGCAAGTATAATGCACGCGGCAGGTTAGACGTTCAGATGTACGGAGCGCCCATGGTGCAACAGCGACAGAGCGTCCGCGGTCTGAAATGAAATGCTAATGTTTTAGGCCGCTTTGTTAGGCTAAGTTACGCAAAGAAACCTTCCATGACAATGAACTGGCGTTGGATGGAACTTACCCAAGTTCCAGGTGCCAGGGTTCGAACCCACGACCTATTGATCTGCTGGTCTGTTCGCAGTTTGAAACGGAATCTTCTGCATTTAAAAAAAAGAACGATTCCATCGGGTCCAGGTGAACGGAACTGATTTTAGTTTGAACCTTTATTATGCATGATTAGAACACAGCCTGCAATACTATATATATTTAAAATACTATATATATTTAAAATACTATATATATTTAAAATACTATATATATTTAAAATACTATATATATTTAAAATACTATATATATTTAAAATACTATATATATTTATATATTTAAAATACTATATATATTTAAAATACTATATATATTTAAAATGATTCGAAGGTCGGAGGTGACATTGAATGAGATGCCGTCTCGCCCTGCAGGCCCGGGATCTGCTGACAGTCCCGTCAGAGGTGATCATGAAGCTGCCCTCTCCGGTGGTACAGGTAGACTGCCACCAAGACCGCGTTCTTGTCGCCACACTGCAGAGAACATACATCGGGAACACGTCCAAGTAGGCCGCCGTCACTCCGTACCATGCCTCCAGCTGCCCATGTCCAATAAGTGCTCTCCAATGCTGTTGCGAAAGCAGTCTGCCACTTAGACAACAGCTATAGCATTGTCATTGAAGCCTTCTTTTGATAATCATTATTTAAGCCAGTTTAACCTTTAACGAGAAAACTTAATTCTAATTGTTTCTTCCTTGCTGTTCTAACTTCATTTGTGAAAGAAAGCCTTTACCACTCATTATTTAAGTCGTGTTAAATTTAACGAGAAAAGTTAATTCTACATGTTTCTTCCATGCTGTTCTAGCTTCATTTGTGAAAGAAGCCTTTACCACTCATTATTTAAGTCGTGTTAAATTTAACAAGAAAGGTTAATTCTACTTTACTTAAAAGCCTTTACCACTCGGGGAATAGACGCCTCACATTGACAATACATTGACAATAACCGCAGTTTGATATCCACAATTTATTATAGATATGTAAATTAACACCAGGCATCCTTTCTCTTTGCCAGACACCACTTCAAGCAAGTCGGGAAGAAACCGAGGTAAGAGCCACTTCTTTCAAATTAAGCTTTCATGAAAGCTGTCGTTTTCAATCTCGATAAGGGCGACATCTATCTTTGAAGCCAATTGATTTGGACGATTGACTTTGGCCGACCTATACCAGAATAAAACCTATTTTTGTCATGCCCTTAATAAAGGGCACTTTCTATTGACCAATTCCATGAAAAAGTTCTTCCGCTCCAACCCAAGGCTCACGTTAGGTGTCCCAAACAAAAGCAAATGTTTCTCAGAATTTGTTTTTAAATCTTGGTTTCAGAGACGGCCGCTACGGGGCGTGCTTCTACCCGACCCCTGGTGTTCGCCAGGGGGCGCTGGTGTACTGCGCCAGGCCCGGATCCCGACTGTGGGAGGCTGACAGGGACGGAGAGGTACTCAACACACACCAGTTCAAACAGCTCCTGGGCGTCCCTCCAGCGAACGTCCTCCGAGTGTGGTGAGTCTGGGCGCCGCCGTGACGTCATTCACACAGAGGACTCCATGTGACGTCATTCACATAGAGGACTCCATGTGACGTCACACTTGGTGTTGAGTGGACGAGTTAATATTTTCGGAGTGTGTTCCGACTCAATACCGATGGTAATGGTAGAAGAAAAAAGACATGCACCAAGATGTCATTATTTGTATGTAGATTTGATACATAATATACGATAATCGTGTATTTCTCATCACGCCTGAGTTTTATGCCATATTAAATGCCTTACACTTGCATTTCAAGGCCAGTAACTACAGAACCTTCTCGAACTCTTACTGTCATTGTTACATGACCTTGTTAATTGAAAGTCCCATTCATTGACCTTGAATCTCGCCACCTTTGACATTTTCAGTGACCCATCATCTTATGGTATCGACTCACGTGATCACACAACTCCTCAGTCGCTGGCGTTTGATCACCTCCATGTTATTCGGTAAGCCTCTTACCCTGTACATCCCATCAACGTAACCACCACTTTAGATGATAGGGCCGCCCCGATAGATCAGTCGGTTAGAGCGTTCGCATTGAGCGCTTTGGCCACCTGAGAGCCTAACGGCACGTGGATCGTTGGTTCGAGCCCCGCTGTGGCCATGTCTGTGTGGTCGCAGGAGAAAGATCCTATGTCCTTCTTCGCAAAGAGTAGGCGGTTACCCCCGGGGACATGGCTCCACTCTCCCTCCCTTCTCCCATTGACGCGATATGACCAGAATTAGTTAAAGCGTCCTGAATATGCAACCAACCAACTATTTTAGAGGATGGCAAGAAATGGTTTAGATGGCTCTAATTGAGGCCACCAAAAGGTCAAGTGTGCAAACGGACATGTTGTCATGGTTTCATATGCGTCTCCTGGATGTTTTGCCTTACTTTTCATATGTGATATGTCAATATAGCAGCGTCACGAGATTTATATTCAGAGGAAAAACTTTAGACCACGCAATAAGAGTATTGATATCGCTTCAGTCCAACCCGCTGTCGTTGTCGTGCGAAAAAAAATCATCATGTTTGACCTCACACTAGCTCGCGTATAATGCCTCCCCCCCCCCAGTGTAATTTCCCACTGGGGTGAGCTGCGTTATCCCCGGCACTTGTCTCACTAGTACAGCCAGAGCGGTTAACAGATCCAGTTTGGATTCAGCGTTTATGTGTTTCTGTACAAGTGAATGCTATTGCTTTGCTGTTGCAGTGAACGCTTCCTCTTAGCAGTCTGTGAT
Source organism: Arenicola marina (assembly GCA_964019135.1). Classification (NCBI taxonomy): domain Eukaryota; kingdom Metazoa; phylum Annelida; class Polychaeta; family Arenicolidae; genus Arenicola; species Arenicola marina. Next base: position 6,788,062 of record OZ025261.1, read on the forward strand.
AAAGGTCTCTACGTGCTGGACCCTGCAGAGGTCAAGGTTATCGTGTGGACCAAGCATGTAGGAGGTACGTCAGTTTGTTTGTACGTTGAGACGATAACCTAATTAAGGGTGTACTTACGAACCTGGTCAGATTTTAGATTCAAACCTTTTATTTCCAATTGATGTAAAATTAATACCTTTTACATTGTTTTTATTTGTTATATATGTCGGAGGAGACCCTCGTTAAGGCATATGCCGCTGGCATGAGGGCCGCGCAGGGTAAAGAACATTCAGTCTGTGTGTTTCAGGACAGCTAGTGTCCATGTGCTTATTAAATCTTAAATCACTGCGATACTTTGGCAAATAAATCTTAAATCACTGCGATACTTTGGCAAATTATTTTCTATTATCTTCCTGTCATGACATGTATACTTTGCCATCTGCTCAACATCGTAGAAAGATCCTTGCTGCATGGACCAGATTTGTGATATTATGATGAGGCATAATGTAAGCTCTTGGATGGATGGCAAAATAGCTGATGCATGCCTTTAACTTATATACTGCGCAACCAGTCTCTCTTGACATTGTCGTCCCTCTTGTTTCAGACTTCCTACAGATCAAGACCCTAGGATCTGAGCTTTACATTCTGCTCAAGGATAATAGCGTTCGACATTTGACCTTCATATCGACTCCAAGGTTGATAGCCAAGCTGCACGACTTGCGACTCTGGCGTCTCTGCGCACTCGTCGCGGTTACCAATGGCGGCGTGCTTCTTAAGCCACCATCTTGGCAGCACGTGACTGTCGCCATGGTAACCGAGCTGGTAAAGCAGGTGGAATCGGACGACGGGGAGTTCAGGAAGGAACTACGGATGCTACTAAGGGACATGAGGGCGGAGTATGACAAGAGGAACGTTAACGATCCCGGTCTGACGTCCGGTCAGGAGTTCACGCCGCTGAAGTCCGGGATCTACCGGATGGTGTCCAGAACCATCTCGACGGGATCGGACGACGGGGCGGCGGGCACTTCCTGTCTCAAACAGAGGCTGGACACGTCTGCCAAGAGTGACGAGGAGAGGATCTCCCAGGATTCCGTCAGCATTAGTAGCGAGGAGCTCTCGTCGGATGTGGCCCTTGTGTCCGCCGCCGCCGGAGCCATAGTCGAAACTCCCGTCGGTTCTCACGGCGTTGAGACGGTGGACGGACGTTTGCATATACAGGAAACGGGAAAAGCAACCGTGGAAGCCGGAGGGGAGAGAGACCCCGTGTTGCCTAGCGACAGTGATTCGGGGTGCGACGTCCGATTCGCCGAGGTGCTCCCAGCTGGCCAATCACCAGTGATCGGGGGTCGCAGATTAAGGGGCGAAATTACGCCAACTTTGGAGGCAGATTCGGAAATATTAAAAGCCGGGATAGAATCTGAAACAAACAATGCTAAGAATGATGTAAACCACGTGACACACGCCAAGGCGGGTGCCTCTTTCGCAAAGAGTACGACCGATCTAACGGGAGGGAAGATACATGATTTGAGTGAGGAGCTGATTGAACAAGTAACGGTGTCTCAGGGTGCCGATACAAATAAGATATCACGTTGTCAAGGAGATAGTGCGGTGGATGAGGCTGCTGCGCTCGTGAAGGACGCTAATGTAAACAACGACGGGATTGGTGGACACGTGGCGTTGCTTAGCAAAGTCACGTCACATGAGGACAAGTCGTGCGTGACATCACGTTTTACGTCACAGGAGGCGGTAGCAGTTGGCGGCTGTATGACGTCACACGATGTGTCACAGAGTGGCGCTTCTGTGACGTCACAGGATGTATCGCAGAGTGGCGCTCCTGTGACGTCACAGACTGTGTCGCAGAGTGGCGCTTATGTGACGTCACAGGATGTGTCACAAAGTGGCGCCTTTGCACGAGAGACCCTGCTTACCATGAAAGACAAGTAAGTTTCTTTGGCTGATATCTGTTGCTATTGAAAGACAAGTAAGTTTAATTGGCTGATATCTGTTGCTATAGAAATACAAGTAAGTTTCATTGGCTGATATCTGTTGCTATTGAAAGACAATTAGGTTTCATTGGCTGATATCTGTTGCTATTGAAAGACAAGTAAGTTTCATTGGCTGATGTCTCTTGCTATTGAAAGACAAGTAAGTTTCATTGGCTGATATCTGTTGCTATTGCTACAACATATCTATTATTGTCAGGGCCGGATACAGGAGGAGTAGGGGCTTGAAACCCTCTCCCCCTCCCCAGAATCCAACACTCCCCACCCTGAAAGTTTTTTGAATCTACTCAAAGTGACCCCTGTCCCCACTCTCCCACATGTCACAATTCTGGATCCCCCCTCATGATATAATAAGTGACAGGAAGCAATATAGTGTGAAAACTAATGTATACTCGTATAATGTATACTATACTGGAAATATGTATTTCAAAAAGTTGAGATATGGCACTGTATATTGATATGGCACTGAACATAGGTTAGCTGCTTGACCCTCAGACCTATACAAAGTAGACTCAATGGGTTGACGTGATATATTTAGATGATTCTCATAATTCTGATAACATTAACTCACGGTATCGTGTAATAAGTGTCTCTCTCTGCCTTTATTTCAGAGTGGCTTCCTCTGCCAAGTCCTTTGTGCTGACCTTGAGGGAGCAGGGTGAGCGTCTGTCAAGCCGGGAGTCTGCCGTGGACGTGTCTGAGTGTGTCACCACTTGTGGGGTGGGTGGTCATCGACTCTAGTGATCACGGTGTGGGTCTTTGCCATGTTGGATCTCAGACCCATTTATGTAGAAGCCGTGCTATCGCCTGAACCAAGCTACGCTAACATTATGTAAAGCTATACAATTATAAATTTCTTGCAGACATTACTTTTCGAAAAATAATTATCTAGAAACGCATTGCATCATCAAGATGGCTGCACACGATAAGCGTCCTATATCGTCGTTACCGGTAAGCTTACTGTCATAGTAAGCATGTAAAACACACAAACTCTTATCAAACTCATTAATTGAAGCGGCTTATTTCTTAGAGAGTTTTATGCTTAAAATATAAAATTATCTTGTGATCTGATCATTCTTGTGATCTGATCATTCTTGTGATCTGATCATTCTTGTGATCTGATCATTCTTGTGATCTGATCATTCTTGTGATCTGATCAATCTTGTGATCTTTATATGATATAGTTCCTCAGCCACTACCTTCTGATACAGCTTCTATAAGAATGAAGCCTAAATAAAGTAGTTTTGATTCTCGTAACTGTATAAAGATCGCAGGTAGGAAGCGCGCCAAAGTAATGGTCTTCTTCCAGGGTGTGGCCGAGACGGATTCTAGACGCGGTCCGGACACCGTATCTCTGGATATCCCGCCAGGGGCCGACCCCGGATCTGGGCAGGAAGGAGACTCCAAGGTCGACATGCCGCTCTGGGCCAGTGACCTAGCTGCTGTGACCTTCAGAACTAGGTGAAGTGTAACTCATTTGTCATTATGGGCTTAAAAGGTATGTAGATTTGCACCCCTTATAGTCATCTGGGGGGGGGGGGGGGGAGTCTTCCTGGCCCAGTTGGCCAGCAGGATGAGCTGCAGATCAACAGGTCGTGGGTTTGTAGTTTCTCGTTACCGGTCCGGTGCGACGTAACCGTTCGGGTAGCACCGCTAAAGCGACAGAACTAGTTTGTGATGTTTGGTTGTAGAATACGGCCAGCCTATTTCTAATTATTGTCATGAAGCTTTGTGTCTTCATTACAGTGAGAAATGATTTTATCAGACCCCCGCTATTTACCGATTTCCCCAGAGAGACTCGTATGATCCTAGGTGATCAGTGACACAGAATGCGCATAAATTGTTGCCGTTAATGCATGCTTTGTGTGATTTCAGGGAGGCAGTGGGGGAGCCTAGGGTGCTATATAACCCGGAGTCCTGTCGCCGTCTGCTCAGGCAATGGCTGCAGGAGGTACAATCTACGTACTCTCTGCGCGGAGCGGAAGGCCTGTCAATCCAAAATGGCGAACAGACCACGTGCGCTAATTGTGATGACGTCATAAGCGACGAGGTTGATTCCTATGTTCAGACCGAGGTCGAAGATAATGATGTGAGATTTAGCTACAAGAAAGGGAAACTAAGAAGTCACGTGGGTGTGACGTCAGAGATCACGTCCCCGACTGAGAACGCAGTAAAAGGCGATGACAGAACTTCAGCGAAGGGACAAAGAACTCCAACAGACTGCGAGAGAATATTTTCAACATCTGATAAAATTAGTCAAGATGTCCGGTGCACGTGTGGCAAGAAAACCGCCCTTGGGGACATTCCAAGGTCATTGAGGGACGCTGTCTCAGAGCTAATGACGCTTTGCGTTGAGTTTGGAGTCCATCGCGAGATGTCGGAAACGTCACGTGGTCAGCCATCTCTAGCGTCCTTGGAACCACGTGATCGTCATCGTGACGTCACATCCGATCTGGCGGCATTTTTCGGGACCTATCATCATGACATGAAGCCAGAGAGGGTGTTAGCTGCCCTGCTGGTGACGCAACCCTGTGATCTGCGATACCGTCTGTGGACAGCCTACGTCGACGCCGTGGCAGGTTGGTCTGCAATTTATTGGTTAAATTATCTTTAAATTAACCATTAAATAGTTAATAAATGGACTAGTAATTATAACTTTGTGATAATATTTTTCTTTTTTTCTTTTTTCGTACTGGACGGTGTCTAACACGGCTCGTACACTTTTTGGTTTAATCCTGATTTATAATGCATACACAGTGATCAAGAAATGGTGGACTAATATGGCATTGATCGATGTACCTCTGTGAGCCTATTAATATATATCTCTGTTGATAGCAAGAACCAAAAATGATGGAAGTAAAGAAATCGCCTTACAAATTACGAGCTTTTTCGTCAGAGTGGTGGAACGTTTCTATTGTTTATGCGGACCATGTATAGATGGGTTTAATTGTCACTTCGCAGAGTGCGAGGATGAAACCTATCTGACAAATGTACGATCGATTGACGACTATCTGGAACCGTGTGAATGTCACAAGGTCTTGGTGCGATCCAGAAGGTAAGTCTCTCTGTGTAAATGGGATACATCCTAGGTTAAATTCTCCCATGACCTTCGCTTTATATCATTTTAAGCATTTGTTACAATAGGAGTCTTACGAGCGTATGTAATATGAATTTATTATTATTATTTATTATGAATATATTATGAATTTGGTTACCATATGATATAAAAATTCAAGGGATTATGAGGAAGGGTGACGAGTCTGGCTGAATTGTGATTATTTAATGATAAATGAGAGTCGTAGTTATATACAGTAAACAGTGCCACAGATACGCATTGCCTCTTATGAACATCTTTTATCCTAATTCCCTGAGCTTATTAATCCGGTTATAGAGATTATAATGCGGTATGAGTATTACCAGAATGGGCTTTGAACAAGCAAGTACGAGAACGTGGACCATATCACTCACGCGCTGTCGTGCATTCCCCAAATAAACCACTCGACGCTATCGCGTCTCGTGCTTTATTTTGGCGAAGGCACTCCAGCTCGTTCTTTAACGTACTTATAAAATTCTTATTACAAGGCATTAAATTTACTCATGATTTGGGCGGTTCATTTTAAATGTTTAGGCAGGAAACTGACCATTGTATCAATTGCACTGCCCGACTAATACGTGAGAGAACATTATGGAAACAACGGTCCGTCATGGTGAAGCCACAGGGGGGAGGGTAGTGGTGGGAAGGCGTGGAGCAAGTGGACATTTTGGAAGTCGGTTTTTCTAAATCACCACCCAAGGGTAAAGTCATTGCGTCTAACTTTCCTGAAAACTTCGCCTCTGAAAAGTGATATGAGGGATCTAACACTTCTGCTTTGAAGTAACTCCTCCATATATGCCGTGTCTTTTTTAATATTAGTCCTGTACCATTAAACGCATATGTGACACCTGCTATAGCAATGACATGACATGACAATGTCAGGCGGCCCTCAATTTATAGACGGCATAAGAAATATATGCAATCGATAACGGTCGAATTTCCATATATTTTGAGCTTTGTGATCTAACCCCCGCCCCCTTGGAGCTTAACATTGACTTGTGCATTCCATTGTTTGTCTTGAAATTGGCAAGTTCTGACAACATCTGCTAGCTCGCCTCAGCTCAGCTCGGCTCGGCTGATTACACCGTGACACTGTTCCGTATCAAGATAATGCTCAGTTTTTCCGTTTATTATTAAAATAAAGAACGACCAAACAGTGCTTTATTACGCTCAGTTACATTAATAAAACACGGCTAGGTCTGTTTTCCGATGCATTCTTATAGATAATGAACACTTAAGACAAAGGCGTGACGTCACACAATTTTTTTTAATTCCCAGATAGTCTGCAGTGTTGTCTCAGAGCGCGTTGGTAACATTGAGTTTTTCTCTCCCTCCCCCAGTTTGTTTAAACGGCGACCACGGGAGCTGCTTGAGTATCACGTGAGCGATATGTCAAACCTTTCTCCAGTGCACGTGCTGTATATATGTCGCCATGGAAACACCGTAGATGCCGACCTAGTGGAGTTTGCTTTGCTGCGGCTGAAAGCAAAGAACCACGTGCCAAGGTAGGGATTATCCGTCATAAGCAATTCGGTTTATATATAACCGTGTTCCCTTGTGTTTGTGGCCCAATATATGTCCGAGGTTGGTTTCATGCATCATAAGATTTAGACTGAAGAAATCGTGACTGGTTTCTCTTATGTTTTGTGGCCCAACATACGTCTAAGGTTGGTTTTATGTATTAAGATTGAGACTGAAGTAATCGTGACTGGAAACCAATCTCAGCCATTTTACCTGAAGCTCTTTATACTGAAATGTGTAATAGATACGTGTATTCAAAGGTTACTTAATAGAGGAGCCTAAGTGACCGAGTAGTATAACACTTGGTCGCAGACCTGTAGATCCCTGGTTCGTAACCTGGTCTGGCCGATCTAAGCTGCAGTGGCCTATTTCACGAACACAGTTTAGCCGGCTACGGGGCTTAGTCGGCTAAAATTGCTCATCATTTACATGGTAACCTTAGCCGACAAAGCCTCGTAGTCGGCTAAACTGCGTCCGTGAAATCCGCCCCTTGGGTGTATATTTCATTCAAATAATCATTGTTCCCGGCGGTTCTTTGGCCTAAATTAACCCTCGTGTGCCCAAGACTGGCATAAAACAACAAGCGTTTTATTTCGCATTTAGTGAAACGCGGGCATTTACCCTTGTGTTTGTAGACTTGCGGTACTGGGGGAGCTATGTGCCGATGGTGAGGTGTACAGGTCACTGCTGGAGGCGTTCCTTCGTCAAGGACCGGATGTGGCACAGGTCACGTGTCAGTGTGGGGCACCAAGGTGGGTGAGACTAGCACCGTAACCATTAGTACATTCATGACGTCACATACGACTCGTTACAACGCTGTTGTCCTTTGATGGCATAAATTATGGACCTACATTTCACCGAACACACTTAACCAGTGTTTGTTTTATGATTTTTCTCTTGATGACTGCCCGCTTAATAATTTCCCTCGTTATGATTTCCCTTACGATATTCCGCTATGACACTAAATATAGAATTTAACCCTGAAGGGGTTTCCCCGATTACTGCGAAGCGCCTGTGAGTAACTATGCCAACGTTGATTACATACATTGTCTCTAGCGACATATTTATGCATATAATTATGCTCTTAATTGTGCATCTGCATAACGACATGATGTTGTTTTTCTCACATCCGATTCTTCCTATGTTCGTAGAAAATTGTTTTATGTCGCATTTCTTGTCTCAGGCCTGGTGCCCACAAGTTGCCATGGCGACACAAGGCCATCCTCCAAGACTTGGTGACCCTGGGTCTAGCTGACTCCTCGTCACAGCTCCTCACCCCCCGGGACCTCGAGGATCTGCTCCACACATACGGGTACTGGATGGGCTACCTCCGGGTCCTCGCATTCCTACGGCAACGCCGAGAGTTGGAGACTGCGGGAGACATGGCCGGGGAGAATGTAAAACAGGTACTGTATCTGCTGGTATCATATCTACCAAAGGAAAGGTTAGATATGTGTATAATAAAGCTTTCATTTTATGGGATGTAATCGATTTCTTAGGGAGTAAATTTGTATAATGATTAATGTACTTCAGTTGCCTGACATGTTATGGTTATTACGTAAGGAAAATATAGATATACGAGCAATTGAGATATGTATATGTGTCGTGTGGACATTGCAGATTGACATCCCAGTCGACCGATGTGATGTAAGTTTCGTTGAGAAGATAGCGGAGACTGTTATGCAACTGGGTGACAGTTATCTGCTAAAGCCAAACTGTTCCTGGGGTAAGTGGTATGCAACCTTATGGCAGGCATCGATTCGACAGTGTTCCGAAATTGTCAATACCAATAGATTTTGTGACTTTCCTTTCCCGATAGAGGCCTTAAACTGACTAAAGATAGCACAACGCGGAACTTGCATAATGTATTAAACACCCACAAGTTACCATTGTGGTGTTATATTCTTGTAGAGTGGAGTTTGCTATTCTAAGTTCTTGTAATTTATTTTGATCGATATTAGATTCGTTATGCTGTGGGCAGATATCGCTCGTAATAGATGTGTGTAATGTACTGACTAAGCATCCTTTGTAATTAATAGGCTTCCGTCCACAAACTTTGGATGAATGGAAAATGTTGCTCGCATTAAAAAGCAGACAAACAACAAGTGTGGGACAAAATGAAGGAAAACCGGATATTACCCCAGATGACGTCATCACGGAATGTCGGTGCTTGAGCTGTGCCTCCCTGCTGACGCCATCTGTCAACGTGGAGAATGGAATGACGAAAATCGACACTCAACCAGTAGAGGTCGCTCCGCGCTTGGGCGACGAAGCAGTTGTTGATATTACGAATGTCCTTTCTGAAGACATTGTTATCCAATCCGATACAGATGTTATATGCGGTGACCACAAGCCCCGTTCATCTAATACGGTCACAGATCCTTGTCTAGAGAGCAAAGAATGTGACAAAATAGATTCATCGGCAAATCAAAGTTACGACAAAAGCGACCCCGTTGTCGAGAGTGCTTCGGAACCGGATGTTCCGCTGGGCGTTGATCCAGCGTCCAATGTTGAAGAAAGCATCGCCAGCAAAGCATCAATTAACTATGATGAACAGCGACTGGATACGTCTGGCTCCGTAACACCGCTGCAGTCCGCCCTCAATCCCCAGGGCAATCCCACCAAGGCGACTAGCCTATCACACGACGTCATCTCCTGGGAAGATCTCGCCAATCTCCTCGTCCTTAACCTTGGCAGCGAACAGGCGCTGCAGGTGCTCATGCATGACGTCAATCTTCCACAAGGGGCGCTGTCACTAGAATTCTTCCAGAGGTGCATTATCGCGAAGTCTATTGAGAAACGCCAAAGGTAAGATCATTATTGGGTTCATTGTTCAAATAGGAGGATACATGTATATATGATAAATAGGTTAGACAAGTTTAATAATATGGACATTCGTGTTTGTTTGCAGTCTTCTTTAGGGCAACAAACTACTAAACGCAACGGAATGACAGCTGTATAAATACTGCCTTCAATGGGTCGTCTAGCTTGGCCATTTACAAAAACATTTAGTCAAAAATTATTTTGTAATATCAATTTGTAATTGTAGCTTGGTGCTTCACAATCTCCTGGAGAGTGTTGACACCTACTTGTGGTCTCGGCGACCAAAAGCGCTGCCTAGCAAGGTAATATGCCACTCCATGTGCTCATGTGTTTTGCTCACACAGTAGGCGTCATTTCCGGTTGAATCTAATTAAAGCATCGCCTCCTGATTGGTCAATCGCGAACACACCTCCAAAAAGGGCCGCCGCCTGGTTAAGCGGCAAAATCGTGGTTGACGGTCACTTCTACATTTTATTGTGAGCTACAGTCAAGACGGAAAATTCTGTAATTTGGAGGAATCTGTATAGCAGCGTTAGAGGCCAAGCTGGCGGCTTCCTTTAATGTATCTTCGGTCGGCGGTCTACAGCAAACTGTGGTGCATATTTTTGTATTCATCAAGCTTAAACACAGCAAAGAACCTAATTAAAAAAACAACTTTAACCTGAGTATTTGACATGTTTGCAATCTGATTAAAGCACGCGACATGTATTTTTATGCTGACTAGGATATATGGTGGTTCATACTCAACTTTTCATGTTTTTCACTTCCCATCCTAGATACGCGATGCTCTTGTGACTGCTGCAGATGAAACGACAAACGCGCCTGTATCACAGGTAGGGAAATGCACGGTTGAAGCGTGAGAGGGTATCAAATGATTGAATCTGAGTGATCTCTGAGTGAGATAAAGACGCGTGAGATGAAGACGCTCCTAGGAGGTCTCATGTCTCTAGGACTCTCTTTATCTCAGTTGGTAAGCAGGCTGGGTCTACAGATCAGCAGGCTACGAGTTTGCGCCTTGGTACCTGCCTCCGGGGCATGTTGCATCACATCAATTTCATTATCTTGGGGATTTTTTTGGCTCAGTTTACTGAAGCCAAAATATTCCGTTAAACGGTGTTCCGAAGTTGTTAATACTAGTATATTTTGTGCTTTTCCTTTCCCGAAAGAGGCTTTCATATTGACCATTTTTGTGCACAAAGGCGGCCTTATCAATCCATATACAATATATGCACTCGTCAATTAATCCTTGTGGCAGGATTGACATTTTATTTTCCTTCTTTGCCCAAGGTTTCCTGGCTGTCCAGGGATGAAGATCTAGCTGGTTCCCCTCCAAGGCTGAAGAAAACCAACGTACATTGGGGCGCAGCTGTCGACCTTCGTGGGTCAGTGAGTCTTTAACCCCCTGCCTTTAACTCTTTATTAGTTTTACATTCATCGCGAGTGTGTCCTTGTTGTATTTATTTGCCTTTTAATATGAACTTTTTTAAATCTGTTCTTATCCAGAGCCTTCTTATAAAGAACCGCGAGTGAGCAAAGAGAAATCTGTGTTGATAATTGATCTGTGACATACCAACATGGCTGTTGTTTGCAGAAGTTGTCTTTCCTGCGGGGTTAATCTCTTGTGTGACGTCATGGATGCTGACGTCGCTGTGGTTGTCTTCCGGTGCGGTGAGTGTCTGTCAATATGGGTCTCGCTTTAATTTGTGAAGACCATATCGGAATAGTAGAACCAACGTCTTGATCAGGGTCGAAAATTGTAATCAATACTTGTGTTGCACATCATAACATTGTCTCCGGAAAAGGCTGTTGTATTATGCATTTTGGAACCTGCTTAATGCATGCGTTTACAATATTTCCGCTTGTTTTGTAGGTCACGTCTTTCACAAGTCCTGTTGCCATGACGTCGCCGAGTGCCACGTTTGCCTTTCGCGTCAACTGTCGGATTCTTCATCTGACGTCATTATGACGCGATGATGTCATAGACTAAAGACGCCACGGGCTGAAGATGTCACGCGGTGAAAGCGTCACGGGCTGAAGACGTCACGGGGTGAAGACGTCACGCGATAAAGACGTCACGAGGTGAAGACGTCACGGATTGATGATGTCATGAGTAAAGACTTCACGAGATGAAAACACCACGGAGTGTTGACGTCACGAGGTGAAACCGTAATGAGGTTCAGATGTCACGGGGCGGAAAGGATTAGTAATAAAGACGTCACGGGTGAAAGCGTCATGAGATACAGGCATCACGGGTGAAAACGTCATAGAGGGTAGACGTCGTGGAGTGAAGACGTCAATGAGTGAAGACGTCATAGGTGAATACGTCACACGTGAAGACGTCACGGGGTGAAGACGTCGCGGAGTGAAGACTTCATAGGTGAAGACGTCATCCGGGGCAGACGTCACGGGGTAAACACGTTATGGGGTGAAGACGTCACGGAGTGAAGACGTCACGGAGTGAAGACGTCACGGAGTGAAGACGTCACGGAGTGAAGTCGTCACGGAGTGAAGACGTCACGAAGTGAAGACGTCAAGGAGTGAAGACGTCACGGGTGAAGACGTAACGGGGTGAAGAAGTCACGGGGTGAAGACCTCACGGGGTAGAGGCGTCACGGGGTGAAGACGTCGCTGTTACCAGTAACTCCCGGAGTGCCTTACTGTGAAGCCAACATGACGTTTACGTTATCTTTGACCCTTTCCCGTTTACACGATGTCATTTCAGCACAAAGTTATATCAGCAGTGTATGCAAAAGTAATGGGTCCAATGAGATGCCACCATTGTTACCGGCATGAACTGCATAATATTTATGTTCTTGCCATAAACTGAGGTTACCCATGATAACACGGATCAGTTGTTCATGTTCAATTATCAGCTTTAATGTGCTGATCTAATCCGTTGTTGCCAGCATGAAATGTGTTTACTTTTGTAAGCAACATAAGCGCTTATTGTTTGATAACTTGTAGGTGTTGACACGAAAAGTTTCCTCTGTATCGGTGTTAATACGAGTTTATATGACATACGTTGTTTGCGTTATATTCCATTGCTTGTCTCCGCAATGCTCACTTCAGGAGGGAGGGATTGATAAGACTGCAACTCAGGTGGCTAGTAGCTTGTTATATGCGGCAATTTGACTATTTCTTGTTTAGTATAATGCTATTTTAGTGACCTTCTGTGCCACGAAGTCAAGTGTATTAATCTACAATGTATAAGTGATCTTGCATCACTTAACATTATTTCACTAAAGGTGTTTAGGGAACTGACAGCGCTTTACCTTTGCAGTAGTTCAATGCGTGAAGAAAATACATAGGAAGTCGGTTATCAGATGTATCTGCAAGTTTTTGTTCTTGATTTGAAATCACTTACTGTAGAAGAACAAAACGGTTACTGTTGCGTCAGTCACTAATTTCATTGTTTTATAGTATTGACTGCAGGCGGGTTTCGTGCGCTTGTAGATATACTAAACCTTAAATATGATTCGTATCGTTATAAGGTTTGTTATCCCTGCTGTGATAACCAAAAAAGCCTTTTTATCATCAGGGAATCGTTGGCAACGTGAACACGGTGTACTCGTTTGTTCCGGAGACATTGATTTGCGCATATGCTGTCGTACCTCTTTGCCCGTCTACTAGCTCAACTGTTTGCGTGTCACCTAGTAGAATTGTTTATGCGTCTTGTTAGCGTGTCTGCGTGTCTGCAAGCGCAACTGTTTGCATGCTGTATGTACACCAGTATTTGCGCGTCTGCTAGCAGAACTGTTTTTGCGTCTGCTAGCGGAACTGTTTGTGAGTCTGCTATCCAAACTGCATCTGTTAGCGGAAGTATTTTCCCATCGTACAAACGCTATAATAAAGACTTCTCTCATCATTAAGTGTTGTTGTTGTTGGCTAGCGACGTCTTTAAGCTCTTGAGTTGGTCAGGGCGAGCTCAGGGCGGGCGGACTCGGCCCTTTGAGTGGGAGGGGCCATTGTGTGATTTCGAATTGATTGTTAAAGGTAAGGATAGCTTTTATCGGAGTGATAATGGACATAAAATGGTTACCAATCTAGTTAAGATAAACCTAGGAAATGTTGATAAATTATTATTATTAGTATTATTATGCAGTGATCAAATTGTCTCTTTTTCAAATTCCACTTCCATACACAAAAACAAACATGAATACGAACTACAAAATATCAACGGGATTTATTTTATTATCACAAAAGTAGCATAATTATATACAAAAATAAATTCTTGGAAGAAACCCAACAAAAATGACTATCCCCACAAAAAATAGACATGTTGACCAGTCGGCATCTGGTTAAATGGCAACACAGCACCGAACCCTAAAGGTAATGAGACACGGTAGACAGATGTGCTCGATAGCACAAGGCACTGAATGGTCAAAATAGTTTGCTGAGGAGAGACTTCTCAGTCTTCAGAGTACCATCCCAAGTCACTCGTGGAAAGAAATGAACTGTCGCCGTTTAGACCATGAAAACGATAATAAAAGTTAAATTGAGCCATGAAACCTCCCGAGACAATGAAAGATATCCAGAGGCGAGCGAGAGGGTTCGAACCCACGACCTGTGGGTGTGCACCTCAGCCTGCTTACTAAGTAAGCTAGCGACTTCGAATCCTAAGCGTGGAGGATATGTTAACTGCAAACTGTGGCAACACAATATTTCCTTCAAGCTAACTAGCAGATGTCTAGCATTAGAACACTCGTACAGTTGTGATACGTGGTACAAACTGGTTTATAAATGCAAATTCGATGGAATTGAGCTTTAAAGTTAATATTTCAACAAAGTGTTAAGCCAACCGGCAGGGCCGCCGAACTAATAAGTAGTCCGAATTGTCTTAGAATATCTAATTACGATCAAGTGCCTACCATGGGGAAGACATTTTTTCATGCTAAATAAAGGCTGTTGCCATTAATAAATAATAACAATTGAAAAAACTTAAATTTTTCCCCATAGGGAATTGAACTCCCAACCCTACAATCACAACTTCGCCGCTCGACAGACTGCGCCATCTAAGTGTCCATCGGACTGTATTAAAGCAATATGTTCTGTCATTTTTATATTACTAATCTCTTCTCCATGACAAATAAGCATATTCTGTCTTTAATCTAAATCCTGAAAACCGGCTCTCCGGAGAGATGCAAATTTGTTCACCGGAGCAGAAGTCTTTATATCTCTGCGCGCCTGTTCGCTACTCTGTATTCTGTGTGATGTCGACCGCGACTCGCTAGGACGTTCGCGCGCGATAAACTAGTCCGCGCAGTTTCATGTTGAAATTGTTCTTTTAGACTCAACGAGATATCAAACATATATGCATCATAGTTTTAAATACTTCTGGTCTTAATTCTAAAATGTAAAAAAATTAAGATGGCGCATGAAAGAAGGCTGCTTTAATGAACCCACTTCTGAAGTCAACAAACTATTCCCGCCACATTTTAGCTTCTCCGCTCGTCTAATGTTTATTTGTTGTTAAAATAGTAACTCGTTTGGCTATGTCGCATCTGTACCCTTAGGAGACCACGTGATTCTGCACGGAATATAGCGCAATATTAAAGCCCTATCCATTCTATAGCAATACGGCGTCTTAGTGACAGAGATGAGGTTATGTCCATGTACGTCACGTGACATGCATATTTAATAGAGGTCTGGAAGGGGTAAATGGCGACACGCGACACAGGCATATTTAAACAATCGATACTCGAGACTGATCTCCAAATTCCGAGGCTGAGGATTTGAAAAAGCGACATAGACACTGGACTCCTCTTCCAGACCCCTTTTAATACTTCACAATAAAATATAACTTTGTTCCGAAGACAATCCTCAAATGGACAGTCCATTTTGGACAGGGAATGCAAGTTTTACGCGAGATTCAAATCCTTCAGTCACCATAATGTCCAACGATACGCACATAAATTAATTATAAGTATATACACCATAAATAAAAGCATTGTACAATGGCAAGCCCGTGCAAGTCGGTGACAAAATGATACATATAGGAAGACGGAATACTGAGGAACATCAACGACATGGCTGGAATATCAACGAACTGCTCATGACGGGGAGATGACCTTGTCCTTAATCAATACGTTGAGCGTTTTTCTTGTGACGGATCTGGAAAAATAAATACACATGAATAAAATGCGACGGTATCTGTTTAAGACACGAGGCCTTATTGACTTCTTACGTTTCTGATGGTTATGAGAAAGAAATGCAGCGGTTTATAAGTCATTATTTGACTACCAAAGTATGGAAGTATGGACTTAATTTTCTGCCACTGGGAGGTTGACAATAACCTAAAAGAAGCTGTATTGCTAAAATACGCGTAATTTGTCAAAAAGCTAAAATGCCATTCTCGATCGTTCGAATTTCGGTGCAAGCCGCCGTTACGCCATCACTAGTTAAAATGCGCTACCTCTAGTTCTGGGCAGTGGTTAGGATTCAGGTTATGATTACATCTTAGTTCAGAATACAGAAAAATATATCATTTTGAGGTATAAGCTGCTTAGGCTTCATAGCTTCAAAGATAACTCGTTCCTCTCTGGTATGAGCTGAATACTGAACTATATACATGTCGCTACCCTTAATCTGGTTGAAACATGGTGTTGCCGGTATTTTAGTCGGACCAGAGCACGTGCGCAGAATTCTATCGCGCGTGGGACGGCGGGCTCCATCTTGGATTTAGTTTAACCAATTCTGGTCATATCGCGTCAATGGGAGAAGGAAGGGAAGAGCGGAGCCATGTCCCCGGGGTAACCCCCTAATCTTTGCGACGAAAGACATGAGATTTTTATCTTGCGACCACAACTAGACAATAATAATAAAATCCACGCCGGACCGAAGTCGACGCCCGATGCTAGCTCACCTCATGGCGTAGGTTGGGATGAGCGGACTGTAGAGGATGAAGACGTGAAAGCGGTCGACTTGACTGGCGTAACACTTGTGTGTTTTCCAACACATGTACGTGTCCAGAACCTTGTGTTGGAGACTGTCGCACATGTCGACAACGCCCTCTGTCGGCAGTAACACACAATGATAATCAAGGGGCTCAAGGGTACAAATGCAGATGCGGAGTCAGCTATTATATCTCTGATAATGGAATAATATTTCCGTGAACTACAATAACGCATGATATAAAGCGCGCGTTTATCACATATAACAGTGACACTATATAACAAGCGATTTTTATACTTGGACGTAAGCCGTCGGCAAATTGTCTAAGACAAATATGACGAACGCCGGGCCCATGTACTGCTATGACATTACAACCTTTTCTGTGTACAAACAAATCGCGGCTTCTTCTCAACTCTTGGTTAGAGCACTGGAACGCAGACCATATAGGTCTAGGGTTCGAATCCGGGCTGGGCAACCAACTCCTGGGAATGTTTCATCCATTCATTCCTTACCGTCCCGTGATGTTCCGTGGACCCAGTTTAGCCCTTGTGTGCACAACATCGGCCTAAAACATCAATTCTTTTAATTTCACATCTCCACGCGCGTCACTAATATGAACAATGGATCAAACAGATTGGTGTTTTAGGCCACTTTGGCGCACACATGGGGTGAAGCTGGCCAATGAAACCCTTGGGACGCTGAGACTCCAGGTCGGAGCCATCCCTGACCTTTGGGAGCGTTCAGGCACGGGTCCGGCTTCCACAGGCCCCCGGTGGTCGTCCGGAAGAAACTCCGCAGGGCCTCGCGCCGTTCCCGGAAGTTGAGTGTCTTTCCGGGTCGCTTGGTGGCCAGCTCCAAGCCCAGGTGTACCGAGGACAGACAGCGCCGTCTGTCGGTGTCCAGGACAAGCAGCCTACAAGGAGAGTGAGCGTGAGGATGACGCCGAAGAGACCACTCCATGCGCCAAGTCAGACATTGGCAAAGGCTTACATAACTCAACTAGCGAAAACGTCGCTGGAAGGCCACGGGCCACAGGCTGACCCCTCCGGCCACAGACTGACTCCTCGGGCCACAGGCTGACCTCTCGGGCCACAGGCTGACCCTTCCGGCCACAGACTTACCCCTCGGGCCACAGGCTGACCCCTCGGGCCACAGACTGACCCCTCGGGCCACAGACTGACCCCTCGGGCCACAGGCTGACCCTAGCCGAGATTTCTAATCTCTGAGAAAGAGAGCACTCTGCCGCGCACAGTGACCACGATATACAGGCGGAGATCGCAAAAACATCGGGTGAATTAACTCAGTTATGCCGGGTCTAATTAAACTCCTAGATGACACGTGTCTAACGCCTTCCTCACCCCAGAATGTTAGGATCCACGTCGGTAGACGTCGGGAAGTTCCTCGGGTGAATCCGCAGAAGACTCTTCAGTGATTCTAGCGCCGTTCTCCAAAATCTTTCCACCTGAGGGAGATATGAATCATTCAAAACACATTAAATAACACTGTAGTGAGCGTCCATGGTGACAAATCACGGATGAAGTATTGTCAACTGTCGAAAGGGCTCGGAAATCTCTTCCAATCTGGCACAATGGAACGACAGCGTCTCACATCGACTATTCCAGTCTAGTAAAATCCTACAAAAACACCATTCCATTATATTAAAATCACCCGTAAATAAACACAGAATGCCAAAACATCCGCCCTAAGCTTGCGTGTAATCGTACTAAATGTTATACAAATCATCCTTGAAACAATTGTGCCAGTTAAGTTTCTTTATACAGTATAAGATGAATTATGAAAATATATGGGATTCACATATGTGGCGATAAAACCTGGATATCCCCCAGTAATAGTCAATGTAACGCAACGACAGCCTTACCTCTCTCCAGCTCAGCCGGGGAGGCTTTTTTGCGACACCATATGCGATTCACACAGGTGACGATAAAGTCTACAGACCCCCCCAGTATCCTGTAACAGTTAATGTAACGCCTCGACAGCCTTACCTCTCGCTCCAGCTCAGACAGGGACGGCTTGGGCCCGCAGATAACACACACAGCCTTACCTCTCGCTCCAGCTCAGACAGGGACGGCTTGGGCCCGCAGATAACACACACAGCCTTACCTCTCGCTCCAGCTCAGACAGGGACGGCTTGGGCCCGCAGATAACACACACAGCCTTACCTCTCGCTCCAGCTCAGACAGGGACGGCTTGGGCCCGCAGATAACACACACAGCCTTACCTCTCGCTCCAGCTCAGACAGGGACGGCTTGGGCCCGCAGATAACACACACAGTCTTACCTCTCGCTCCAGCTCAGACAGGGACGGCTTGGGCCCGCAGATAACACACACAGCCTTACCTCTCGCGCCAGCTCAGACAGGGACGGCTTGGGCCCGCAGATAACACACACAGCCTTACCTCTCGCGCCAGCTCAGACAGGGACGGCTTGGGCCCGCAGATAACACACACAGCCTTACCTCTCGCTCCAGCTCAGACAGGGACGGCTTGGGCCCGCAGATAACACACACAGCCTTACCTCTCGCTCCAGCTCAGACAGGGACGGCTTGGGCCCGCAGATAACACACACAGCCTTACCTCTCGCTCCAGCTCAGACAGGGACGGCTTGGGCCCGCAGATAACACACACAGCCTTACCTCTCGCTCCAGCTCAGACAGGGACGGCTTGGGCCCGCAGATAACACACACAGCCTTACCTCTCGCTCCAGCTCAGACAGGGACGGCTTGGGCCCGCAGATAACACACACAGCCTTACCTCTCGCTCCAGCTCAGACAGGGACGGCTTGGGCCCGCAGATAACACACACAGCCTTACCTCTCGCTCCAGCTCAGACAGGGACGGCTTCGGCCCGCAGATAACACACACATCCACGCCAGCGATCAGCTGAAACGTCAGCAATCTGTGTGGCACCTGGAAGGAGACAGAGTGACACGCAATGAAATGAAATGAAACGAGCTATTTCATGCTTCTCATGCAGATCAAATGCTAATTTAGGGGCAGCCACCTCCCGGTACAATGAAATTTGGTTAGATGAGAAAAGTCTCAGATGCGGAAGTGACAGGGGTCGAACCCATGACCACATGGTCGACAGCTCGCCTCGTCTACTGACTGGACCAAAAGGGGGCTCCCCTGGAGCACTGGGTGCAGACATGTCACTTCTACATGTCATACATCAACTCTGTAATGAACTGGGGTAGCCGTAGCACGCCGATGTTGCGGTGGGGAAGTGTGCATCGAGGCGGTCATATTCTACGAAAATGATGATAACATATCACGCCCCTTCGTATAGAGCTTTGCGGTACAGCATGCACAATGCACGACATGATGCTATGTCAACGTCAAACACTTCAGAATTATAACAAACCATCGATTTAGTTTTGTATATCAGGACTGACTACTTAACGGTTGCCAATTCGTTCTTTTCTGAATGTTGTTAAGCCGATGTCTGTACAGCGGTAAACAACATCCTGAAAGCACACAGACAACGATTGAAAGATGACCTTGTAATAAAACAAAACATAGGGCAGGACACAGGAGATTTCCATAGCTAATCAACATCCCGAGGCCGATTTTACGCCTACAGATTGCCACAGGCTGAGTGGAAGCAATGTGATTCTCTGATCCACTGCACGTACGGTTGGGCTGCTCTCCGGTAAAAACACCGCAATGTCTCGGGAAGAACACTTTGGCAGGGAGTTGACTAGGACAGGCAGGAGAACCAGCTCCGTCGACGAAAGATTCCACCACTGCGACGTCGCTATGGCAACCTTGCCAGCTACCATCAGGCACCCGTAAGGACTAGTCGCTGCCTCCGCAAAGGCATCGATGTAATTCTGAAGAGAGATGATCATAATGATGACATATATCTAACACTTAAACTTTTTAAAGATAAAACACATTAGACAGTGTGTAAAGCATAGAAACATATATGTCATATATACAACAGTATCACATGAAGAATGCCTAGCACTCATCAAATTCAGCAATTGTTACTTTACGTGATAAAGTAGAGGTTGGGCGATTAATTAACGTTTCCAACGTAAGCAGTTCAGCAACTTGCCTGCAGCACAGCATTTTCAGTTCCGGCAATGACGTCAACACAATTAGTGACGTCAGAGAAGCCACTTCCACTTCCGGCTTGTTCCAGTATAGCATCAATCACCTTATGAGAAACCTGGACAGAAAGCCAAGATGTTCACATATTTTGATCCAACAAATGCAAAACATAAAAGAGAGTTTATAATCAAGGCAATGAAAGAAAACACCAGATCAGTGGGAACGCCTTTTAACGCCAGAACAGTATCATGATGAAGTTTAAAATAAATTATGTTTGATAATAGGGATCTACTGATCTGTACTTATCCTTACCATTTAACAGCAGTCTAAGAAAACATGATATCAGTGCAGCAGATCGCCTTTTAAATGTTGAACTGTTAGATAAAATGCTTTTTAAATCAAACCTAGATCAAATCAAATATACTTATATCACATTAATATCAAACTTACCTAATATAATTTTTCATGAAATGGGAGAAGCAGTAACTTCAATAGAATAGTTTACCTTTATTTCTCGCTTGAACCTCTCCACATTCTTGATATTGATAAGTTCATCTTGGCCATAGACGAGAACCATGGATTGAAACACGAGGTCCAGCAACCGCTCCAGATGACTGTCACTGGCATTGTCATCTTCAGTGACAATTATCAAAGCAATGCTGAAAAAAAAGTCACAAATGGTCACTAAATTTAATAGACATGAACCTTGTGTAACATCCAGAAACCCAGTCTATCTACTATCGAAGCAGCCAAATGTCATACCGGTGAAGAAACTAAGTGTTCTACCACTGAAGAACCCAAATGTCCTATCACTGATAAAGCAAAGTGCCTTCCTGTATACAAAATATAAGTCATTTCATAACTGTACAAGAAAAAGTTAAATTTTACTTTGATTAATTATATTTAATTTACATACCAGGTCTTATCTGAAATATTGACATACCTGCTGTGATAAAGTTTCCAAACAATTTTGGAATCTTCTGTTGTTGTCGATTTGAGTTCCACATCATGAGAATTGCAAAATATATGCACCCCATTCAGTGATCCAATGACTGGGAATGGCAACTGAAATAAGGGCCAAAGGGATTGATAATCACAGGTAAAAAAAATTGAATGCATCTAGCTATATATACCCTTCGTCCAAATGTAAGACAATATCCATCCATTGCATTCATCAGCCTTTCTGACCCAAAGCTACTGGAAACATATTTTATTACCGGTAGTACTTATAATCAGAATCACTCTATTTAACAGCTATTAACTATAGTTGTAGGGGATAGAACAAAAACTCTGTTGGCTTTAAAACTAAAGATTTATTTATTACATAGTTAGTCAGGTAATAAATTGCAACTCATATTTATACTATACTGTATAAACGAAATGATATGATTCTGTGTTTTAGGCTGCTTTTGTGCACACAAGGGCTAAACTGCGCCAAAGAACCTCTTGGGGTGATGAAGGTTGAATGAGTGAAACATGCCTTAGATTAAGTACCTGTGGCACAGGCTTTCAACTGTTTATTGTTTATATTTATGATAATTTATTTGTTAATATTACTCGCTTATGTATATGAGATGTTTCCAATTACCTCAAAACTTTATATTTTCCCATATCTAAATATTATATATTTCAATAAATAGGTAACTAGTTACTTTATTAGCATACTATCATAGTTATTTGATATATATATACTCATAGAGCATTGTTTACTATACCACTAAATTATTAATGGTACATATATTCTAATTAAAACTAACCTCTACAATAAATTGATTTCTATAAATAATCGTCCTTGGGTATAGAAATAGCTATAGGCTTCAAGAATAGGGGAGAGAGGTATAAGAAAAAACTCAGTTGGCTTTAAAACTGATGTTTTGGAGGCAAAATAGGTTCTAAGTTTTGAAAGTTAACAACTGGAGGGATAGGATAAGATCACCAATTATAAGATAAGGGGGGAAGGGTTAACCTTACATATTGTTGGACATCCCTAATATCTGCAATATATACTAATAATATATATTGGAATTTAATAATATTAATTAAAGCCGCTCATACAGCATTTTTTACTTAAATATAACTTTTATATTGGAAAAATATTCTGAATACATTATCTGATTGTATAAATTTTAACTTGATGAAAAAAGATGTCATCATACCTATGTTAAAAGAGTGCCATAATGTGCAAATTTTGATGATATAGACATAGTTCACCAGTAAGCTACTTTTCTACAGGAGATGCATTCATTGGGTGAAAAAAAGGTTTAATATGTCCAGTTGTTTATTGCATACAATATATATACAGTTATATGCTAAGAACATAAATAGATCACTTCCAGTCAAACCAATGTTAAGTTTCTCAAGAAAAATGTTGCTGTGTACATGTAACTTTGGTATATTAACTTTTATATTATACCTTTCCAAGGTATTCATTAGAGGGATTAAGCTGATGGGTGCAGGATAGAAGGAAAATACATTTATCTAAACCCTGACCATGATGAAATGTGCCACCCCCACCCCTTCTTGACTTTAGTTTAGGACCTAAAAAAAGTAAAAGTATCGTGAACAGTTTAAATTTATAAGCTGACATAAGTTTGCAACATTAATTCTTATGCAAGACTTAAACATGTATCAGTAATCAAATCAACCCCATATATAGGTCACGGAGACTGAGATCCAGTAGAGCCACTGGAAAAGAAGGAAGGTGTACACCGAGCATTTTCATGAATCATTCATGTTCAAATGTCCATGTCGTGTACATTTTTGCAATATTATCGATCACCGTGCAAAACCCTTTTAGCTGTTTAACACCATCCAACCACTGCAAGGTTAACAATATGCTATAGTTATATGAACGAAACCCTAGGTGTTTAAAATAAACTGGTAACAACCTGCTTTAGCGCTCCCGTAGTTCTACAAAACAAGGGAACCCCTCCCCCTGCCGTCAAACACAGCAAGTACGCCGCCATGTTTGTTGACGAGTCTCGCTTTCGTGCGCGCACCTGCCGTCGCAAGGGATGCTGGGAAATTCTATGGCGCTACACTTCAAGAGGCAGAACCTTTGACAGCTCCGCGAAACATGTGAATTTGGACCGTTTGGAACGCAGTTAACAGTTGAAGACATGGCAGGTACGATTGTTTGATAGCTACTCTACGTGTCTTGCTTATGATATGGCGAGTCATTGTCAGGCATGGTAATTAAGATTGTACTTTTTGTTACGTAGTCATTGTTTACAAATGCCCCGTTGATAAAGCTGCGCGTTCGCGTCCGTAGCCCAGAACGCGATGACTGGTCGCGTAGCGTACGACGACAACCGCGCCACGCGACTCGCTTTTACATACACTCGCCTTTATGAAAAGGTGATTGGTAAAGCAGACTTCACATGGCACTACTTTTAGAGCATTTCCCCCTCTTGCCCGGAAAATAACTGGAATATTTTCTCACGGTCTCGACTCTTGTAGCGACGGTGCATGGCATCGATTTAGCGCTGTTTTATTGATGTGTGCTGCTCCTACGCACCGAGGTGGTTGGCTCCATGGCCAGCCCGGCCTCGCTGCCATGTAATAGTACTCGCGAGGTGCAGGGGCTCCGCTCCCGGCCGCGGGGGATGAAAGAAGGGATCAAGGGAAAGATGTCTGTGCGTAGCGTAGCGGCGGGGAAGGGAGAGGGAGGAAGCTCGGCGGAAAATAGGGGTCGGATGAGGTGTGGTGTAGGGGAGGAGGAGGGGTGAGCGATGGGGGGTCGAGGTAGATTGGCGGCAGGGGGGGGGGGGGAGGTGGGGGCGGGGGGTGACTGACGAGCGGAACTATTGGCGTCAGGCAAAGCGATCATTGTGTGTGTGATTTGGGGGGAAAGCGAGTGACTCAATGACACGATATATATGGAGGCACTGATGGTTTTCAAGATGGCTTCGGTCGGCCTGCAGACAACGAATCGATATGAGTTAGACTCTCGGCGCTATGGAGATTTCCTGGAATTTATGCGTCGCGTTGCGCTGTCATATACTTCCCCCCCACCCCCACCCGACCATCGTTAGACTGTTTGGGGATTTGATGCTGCGTTGAACGTTCAACTTGATCTTTGTGGGCTCCGATAAACTGGCTGTCATCGTTGTGAGTTGCTCCGGTCACCTTCTTTATGCCGCTCGACTATAACGGCCGTCAGGCAATGGTCATTTCCCCTTTGTTGACAAAGACATAGCGCGCATGACACAAAGAGAGTAATGGCAATGGTCGCTGGGGAGGGAGGGGGGGGGGGGGTAAGGCCTGGAGGAGTGGGGGAAAGTGGACAGAAGAGGCATAATAGAGTGGTGGGGGGGGGGGGGGGCGTGACACGGAGCAGGGTGAGGGGAGCGTATGATCGGAGGGGGTGGTGGATGGACATCCCGAGAAGGGGGTGAGCAGTGTACATCCAGGGGTGATGCTTTCTTCTCACATGGTGTGCGTTGGTCACACAAGAGGATAAATGAAACGTTGATATTTAGAGATGCGGGGGGGGGGGCGTGGATTATTACAGAGAAACGGGGGGGAGGAGGAAATGGGGCGTGAGGTCGCGAGGTGGGGGCGAGACGGGGGGGGGGGGGGCTGGCACACAACTCCCAAAGGGTCAACCGAGGGAAAAGGGTAGCTGGAGGCCGGGTGGAAGGGACCTGTTCCCCGAGCAGTGGCGGATTAAGAGAGAGGCGGTGTAAATTGTATGTATTGTGTGATTCACGCCGTTAATTGGGTTTCCATTGTCTCTATCTCGGGTCCGTTGATTGCGACTGGCTGACCAGTGACTCGCGTCGACAGTCGGCACGCGTCTCTTGTCCGTGAGGCAGTAGTCGGCCGTCCGATCGTCCTACCCTACCCTACACTCTACCCTACCCTACCCTACCCTACCATACCCTACCCTACCCCCAGCGCCGCCAAGCGGGTGAATCACTGACTAACGCTCGTGCCGCGCCCGTGGCTCGGAAATATATTTCAATGGCGGCTCTGCGGGCGTCTCTGGTCTTTGTGTAAGTAAATACAGTAGTGAAGAGTGAAGCTGAAGGGACAATGGGCGCGCGGCCACGGGAGCCATCTGTCGGCTTTCCACGGCCATATGTATAAAGGAGGGCTCAGCGCGGGACAGATTGCGTGGCCGCTAAAATCTATGCCGCGCGGTTGAAAGGCAGATAAATTAAAGTTTTAAGATTTTAAATTTCTTGCTATACATAACCGGCTGTTGTGCTTTGAAAAATCGGACTAGTTTTATTTTTTTGCCAGGCGCTAAACATTAACGACTTTTGCGTTCGTTGGTGGCCTTGTCTTTACGAATTTATGTGTAAGCCATAGGTGTAGCACAGTAGAATGTTACCGCATGACCCGTAGCGATGTTGAGCGGCCTTAACTACGGTGGCAACGTAGCGTAGAGACAACCATCAACATGAACGCAGCGTAGAGACAACCATCAACATGAACGTAGCGTAGAGACAACCATCTACATGAACGTAGCGTAGAGACAACCATCAACATGAACGTAGCGTACTGACAACTATCAACATGAACGTAGTGTAGAGACAACCATCAACATGAACGTAACGTAGAGACAACCATCAGCATGAACGTAGCGTAGAGACAACCATCAACAAGAACGTAGCGTACTGACAACTATCAACATGAACGTAGTGTAGAGACAACCATCAACATGAACGTAGCGTAGAGACAACCATCAACACGAACGTAGCGTAGAGACAACCATCAACATGAACGTACCGTAGAGACAACCATCAACATGAACGTAGCGTAGAGACAACCATCTACATGAACGTAGCGTAGAGACAACCATCAACATGAACGTAGCGTACTGACAACTATCAACATGAACGTAGTGTAGAGACAACCATCAACATGAACGTAGCGTAGAGACAACCATCAACACGAACGTAGCGTAGAGACAACCATCTACATGAACGTAGCGTAGAGACAACCATCAACATGAACGTAGCGTAGAGACAACCATCAACATGAACGTAGCGTAGAGACAACCATCGGCATGAATGTAGCGTAGAGACAACCATCAACATGAACGCAGCGTAGAGCCAACCATCAACATGAACGTAGCGTACTGACAACCATCGACATGAACGTAGCTTTGAGACAACCATGAACGTAGCGTAGAGCCAACCATCAACATGACCGTGGCGTACTGACAACCATCAGCATGAACGTAGCGTGGAGACAACCATCAACATGAACGCAGCGTAGAGACAACTATCATCATGAACGTAGCGTACTGACAACCATCAACATGAACGTAGCGTAGAGACAACCATGAACGTAGCGTAGAGCCAACCATCAACATGAACGTAGCGTACTGACAACCATCAGCATGAACGTAGCGTGGAGACAACCATCAACATGAACGTAGCGTAGAGACAACCATCAACATGAACGTAGTGTAGAGACAACCATCAACATGAACGTACCGTAGAGACAACCATCAACATGAACGTACCGTAGAGACAACCATCAACATGAACGTAGCGTAGAGACAACCATCAACACGAACGTACCGTAGAGACAACCATCAACATGAACGTAGTGTAGAGACAACCATCAACACGAACGTAGCGTAGAGACAACCATCAACATGAACGTAGCGTAGAGACAACCATCAACATGACCGTAGCGTAGAGACAACCATCAACATGAACGTAGCGTAGAGACAACCATCAACATGAACGTAGCGTACAGCCAACCATCAACATAAACGTACCGTAGAGACAACCATCAACATGAACGTAGTGTAGAGACAACCATCAACATGAACGTAGCGTAGAGCCAACTATCAACATGAACGTGGCGTAGAGCCAACCATCAACATGAACGTACCGTAGAGACAACCATCAACATGAACGTACCATAGAGACAACCGTCGACATGAACGTAGCGTAGAGACAACTATCATCATGAACGTAGCGTACTGACAACCATCAACATGAACGTAGCGTAGAGACAACCATCAACATGAACGTAGCGTAGAGACAACCATCAACATGAACGTAGCGTAGAGCCAACCATCAACATGAACGTGGCGTACTGACAACCATCAACATGAACGTAGCGTACTGACAACCATCAACCTGAACGTAGCGTAGAGCCAACCATCAACATGAACGTAGCGTACTGACAACCATCAGCATGAACGTAGCATACTGACAACCAACAACATGAACGTAGCGTAAATACAACCATCAGCATGAACGTAGCGTAAATACAACCATCAGCCTGTAATACTTAAGTCCCGGGACTTTAGTATTTGACAACGATTAATAGCCTGCCATTTTCCGAATATTTCCCCCGTCTATAGCTCGATACACAAGTCGCTCCCTAAATCGTCATGGTTACTGGGACAAAGGACTTAATATATGACACCGTGCTGCTTGGCCTCAATGAGTTCCTAAGATATATCACTCACGGGAAGGTGTTCCGGTGAGTGTGGTGTGGTGAGGGTTTGAAATCATTCGTGGGCGAGTCACTGCGTCGTAGTATATAGCTTAGTGGCACGGCATTGAAGGATTATGACACTTGTAGTTAGGTTTTACTCGCATTCCTTTGAGTGAAAACATATGGCCAGCAATCACAAGTCGGTATGTGTAGGGGAGGAAGTAATCCGGGTTATTGCTCACAAAAAACAGGCCGGGCTTCCTGTTGTATGGTTGGGGGTTGTTTTTTTGACGTTGTTACTGTTCCTCATAACAAATTCGAATCCTGTTTATGTAATGCTGAGAGGGAGGGATTGTGGTTTATATATAATGCCGGGCCGGGTTGGGAAATAAAATACGTCCCTGATACCCCCCCCCCCCCCCACCCATCCCCCTCTCCGCCCACTCTCCCCGCCCTCCCCTCCCCCCTTCCCCAGCGTGCGATGAGGGTGTAACACTCCTTCAGCCCTCCCCCGTGCGTAACGTACAGGGTTCAGACGGAGAATCTACGAGATAAAGCGATTTCCTTAGGTTACTGTAAGTATACCGGTCTGGATGGAGTCTGCGGGGATAGCGAGAATTAAAGGCACCCCTTCGGCGGGGCGAGTGAGCGAGTGTACAGGGAACTTGGCGCCCCCGGTTGTCGTGTGGAAAGCCTTGCCACCTGGTCGGCTGAGGCCGGCGCGGATATGTGTTGAAATCCCACGGGAGATAGGCGCACGCTGTATGCGAAACGCTCCCTCTCACCACTTCAACCCTAGTTAGTGATTTAATGTGACATAGCACTTTGATATTTGTTTACTTTGGCTAACCAGATGTTTTTCATTTCCTTACATTCCGAGAAAACTTTTCCAGGAGTGAGAGGCAACGCATTGGAAAGAGGCGGGGAAGAAAAAAAAACTGGAGTTGTGCGTATAAAGGGGGGGCTGAGGGGAAGAGAAAGGGAGCGGGAAAATAATGTGTTCCAGAGGGGCTGAGCTAGATGTATATACAGGGAAGGCGGCTGGCGGTAAATCTTGATAAGCCACGGCCACAGTGTGGGAAAAGGCGACTTGGTTTTACGAAGCCCGTATGTCAATAGCGTTTCCTGCATAAGTGATTTAGCCTCTGATTCAAGATTAAAGTACATGGTGTGTATTGATTTTCGCCCAGGGTTGCCCGGCGAGCGCGGCGCAGAATGTGCGTCGGGTGCGCGGGTATAAAATGGGAGTTATATCTTGTTAATTTTGAAGGCAGGGGCGACTGAAAATAGAATGCGCCTGCCAGCAGCCCCTTTATTGTGTCGCACTTCACCCCGCGGGCGGCGCTTGGCGGAGGGAGACAGGCCGCGCATTGATTCCCTCTCTCCACCCGGTGATGCGGCTGTCAGCTCAACTGCCAGCCAATCACGTTATCAAATCTTTCCTCCATCAGGACTTATGGCCCCTCGGGCCCCTCTGTGTTTCTGTCTTTCTCTGTCCCTTGAGAAATATCTAACGGTTTGCGAGTGACCTGGTTGTCATGTCTGGTTTTTGATTCTGGCTTTTTCAATAGAAGTCCGAACTGACGTCGCGTCCAGCGCACGATATGTCGAAACGATTTTTTCTTAGCTATTTACGCATTTCGTACATTGGCGCGTGGGGAGTGTGGGGATGGAAGGGGGGGGGGTAAGATTAGCGTGTTGTTGTGACAGATAGAAATCGATATCTGTTAATAATATAGATATAGGCTGTATACCAAGCACTTTGATTATGTACATACACATTTTAGCAGAATGTTTGTGTTGAATATTTAAGCCGTGCTTTCTCCAGACGAACCAAAGTTGAAAGTAATGGTGGGACCAGGACTAGGTTAATCCTTAATATGAGTAAACATACATGTTTGACAGGTTGACCCTTTGTAATTTGGCAGATTCATTATAGGTAACGTTTCCACGTGTTTGAATGTGTGTACGAGTGATCGAAGCACCCAGGTGATCGTGCATAGCAATGCGATGAGCAAGGCAGATTCAGGGTAGTAGTAGTAGTAGTAGGGTATAGCTCACGTGTGACTCACACCTAACATTTATTACGATAATCCGTTTCGTTAACTAACATGGTAGGATATGGCTATGTTATCTCTTTGTATTATGGGTTATCTTGGGCTGTCGTCATGGTAACGAGAAGGATTTGCCATAGCAACTAGATTACCTTGGCCCGGGGCTGATGGTAGCGGGAAAGGTGCCATAACAACTAGAAAATCTTGATCCGTGGTCATGGTAACGACAGGGTTGTGTCGTAGCAAGTAGAGAAGGCTCATGGTCACGGGAAGGGTTGTGCCATGGCAACCGTGGAATCTTGGCTCTAGTGTGGACCATACCGATAGCTCCAGTGTCTGCCAGACCGATAGCCCCACACTCTGCCAGCAGAGGGCGCTCGTTCCTCACATCACCTCTGCCCCATCTCACCGCCCACCTCACGGTTGATATCAAGAAGTTTTTATCGAGTTGTATTTTCTAGGCAGAATTTGAAAAATATGAACATTCCGTTGTCGAATGATCACAATGGTAGAGTTCCGCGATTTTTTTTCTTCAAAATAACACGGGGCCATAGTTAAAAACGCTGCACGCCTTTGACCTCAGTCGAACTCGAAAATGTAGTTCCAAAGTAACATGGCTTTTAATTAATCAAACTCCCTGACGGTACCAGCAGTACAGTAAATGCTAAACAGTGGTGTATTTGATGGCAAACTGCGAATCTATGTTGGATTAGATTCATTTTAATTTTCGCGTATGAAGGATAATTCTGATGGTTAAATTTGACGTGGGGCAGAGGGACTATGGCGTAAGCGTAACGCCCTCTGCCGGGAGACCGATAGCCCCAGTGTCTGCCATAGCCACAACGTGGAAATGAAATGAAACGAGTTTGTGTTTTAGGCCGTTTTCGTGTACACATGGGTTCACCTGGTCTAAGGAACCTCCCGGGACGATGAATGGTTGGAACATGCCCCAGATTCGTTACCCGGACTCGAATTCAAACCCAAGACCTATTAATGCGCCGTCTATTGCGCTAACCGCTATATAAGGGAGGCCCCATAGCTTCAGTATGGACCATGCCCCCCAATTAAACACGATGAAGTATCACAGCCGTGCATATTGGGCTGATGATGAATCTTAGTGGGTTTAGTATTGTGTTTAAAGTTGGGAGATCGAAGCTAGAATATTGAGTATAAACTTGGGAGGTCGAAGCTAGAATATTGAGTATAAACTTGGGAGATCGAAGCTAGAATATTGAGTACAAACTTGGGAGATCGAAGCTAGAATATAGAGTATCCACTTGGGAGATAAATGCTAGAATATTGAGTATAAACTTGGGAGATAGATGATAGAATATTTAGTATAAACTTGGGAGGTCGAAACTAGAATATCGAGTATAAACCTGGGGGATCGAAGCTAGAATATTGAGTATAAACTTGTGGATGATATTCAGTGGGAAGCTGGGAATGATAGACGATGAAATAGGGTTTGTAGTGATTAATTAAATGAAATATTGGTGTTTCAGGCCACGCTGGGCCATTTGTAGTAAGTGGGTGGCGTTGTGACGGAGGTGGAGGGTCTAACGAAGGTGTGACGGAGGTATGACGGGTGTCTAAAGGGGGCATGACGGAAGGTGTGACGGAGGTATGACGGGTGTCTAAAGGGGGCATGACGGAAGGTGTGACGGAGGTATGACGGGTGTCTAAAGGGGGCATGACGGAAGGTGTGACGGAGGTATGACGGGTGTCTAAAGGGGGCATGACGGAAGGTGTGACGGAGGTATGACGGGTGTCTAAAGGGGGCATGACGGAAGGTGTGACGGAGGTATGACGGGTGTCTAAAGGGGGCATGACGGAAGGTGTGACGGAGGTATGACGGGTGTCTAAAGGGGGCATGACGGAAGGTGTGACGGAGGTATGACGGGTGTCTAAAGGGGGCATGACGGAAGGTGTGACAGAGGTATGACGGGTGTCTAAAGGGGGCATGACGGAAGGTGTGACGGAGGTATGACGGGTGTCTAAAGGGGGCATGACGGAAGGTGTGACGGAGGTATGACGGGTGTCTAAAGGGGGCATGACGGAAGGTGTGACGGAGGTATGACGGGTGTCTAAAGGGGGCATGACGGAAGGTGTGACGGAGGTATGACGGGTGTCTAAAGGGGGCATGACGGAAGGTGTGACGGAGGTATGACGGGTGTCTAAAGGGGGCATGACGGAAGGTGTGACGGAGGTATGACGGGTGTCTAAAGGGGGCATGACGGAAGGTGTGACGAAGGTATGACGGGTGTCTAAAGGGGGCATGACGGAAGGTGTGACGGAGGTATGACGGGTGTCTAAAGGGGGCATGACGGAAGGTGTGACGGAGGTATGACGGGTGTCTAAAGGGGGCATGACGGAAGGTGTGACGAAGGTATGACGGGTGTCTAAAGGGGGCATGACGGAAGGTGTGACGAAGGTATGACGGGTGTCTAAAGGGGGCATGACGGAAGGTGTGACGAAGGTATGACGGGTGTCTAAAGGGGGCATGACGGAAGGTGTGACGGAGGTATGACGGGTGTCTAAAGGGGGCATGACGGAAGGTGTGACGAAGGTATGACGGGTGTCTAAAGGGGGCATGACGGAAGGTGTGACGGAGGTATGACGGGTGTCTAAAGGGGGCATGACGGAAGGTGTGACGAAGGTATGACGGGTGTCTAAAGGGGGCATGACGGAAGGTGTGACGGAGGTATGACGGGTGTCTAAAGGGGGCATGACGGAAGGTGTGACGAAGGTATGACGGGTGTCTAAAGGGGGCATGACGGAAGGTGTGACGAAGGTATGACGGGTGTCTAAAGGGGGCATGACGGAAGGTGTGACGAAGGTATGACGGGTGTCTAAAGGGGGCATGACGGAAGGTGTGACGAAGGTATGACGGGTGTCTAAAGGGGGCATGACGGAAGGTGTGACGAAGGTATGACGGGTGTCTAAAGGGGGCGTGACGGAAGGTGTGACGAAGGTATGACGGGTGTCTAAAGGGGGCATGACGGAAGGTGTGACGAAGGTATAACGGGTGTCTAAAGGGGGCATGACGGAAGGTGTGACGGAGGAATGACGGATGTCTAAAGGGGGCATGACGGAAGGTGTGACGGAGGAATGACGGGTGTCTAAAGGGGGCATGACGGAAGGTGTGACGGAGGTATGACGGGTGTCTAAAGGGGGCATGACGGAAGGTGTGACAGAGGTATGACGGGTGTCTAAAGGGGGCATGACGGAAGGTGTGACGGAGGTATGACGGGTGTCTAAAGGGGGCATGACGGAAGGTGTGACAGAGGTATGACGGGTGTCTAAAGGGGGCATGACGGAAGGTGTGACGGAGGTATGACGGGTGTCTAAAGGGGGCATGACGGAAGGTGTGACGGAGGTATGACGGGTGTCTAAAGGGGGCATGACGGAAGGTGTGACGGAGGTATGACGGGTGTCTGAAGGGGGCATGACGGAAGGTGTGACGAAGGTATGACGGGTGTCTAAAGGGGGCATGACGGAAGGTGTGACGAAGGTATCATGGAGGTATAACAGGAGTATAATGGAGGTATGACGGGCCTATGACGGCGGGTATAAA
>OZ025261.1:6821682-6914265 GCA_964019135.1 Arenicola marina
CGAGGCCTACTCGAAGGGGTGTTGGGGGGTGACGTAAGGGGAAGATGATGCCGGGGGGTGGGGGGTGCGGAGAGTGGTGGAGCGGGGGGGGGGGGGAGACTGCGGCCCGCCTGTATGGCGCATGTCTGTCCACATCGCTTGGGCCACCGTAGGACCTTTGCATTTTTTTTTATTGCCTCTCTTTCTCACCCACACACTCTCTCTCTCCCCAGCGGAAGACCCACAGGAGTAAAATGGCTTCCCTTCCTACCCTACCCTACCCCACCCCCTACCCTACTCTACCCCATACCGGCTATCCCCCGTCCACCACACGCCCATCGGTTCCATCGCATCTACCCCCACCCACCCCGCTCACCCCACCCCGCTCACCCCACCCCCCGCCACACCGCTCCTCCTTCGCTGCCCTGTTTTCCCCGATGGCTGACTCACATAATATATATGCGCGCGTGCATCATCACTTTTTGTCACTAGGCGCGACTGCCGTGACTTGTATATGTGATGGCTAGCGGGGGCAACACGGCGTCCGTCCGCCCGCTGGGCAAGCGGAAGACAGCCCGCCCGCCCACTCCCTCCCTCCCTCCCTCCCCTCCCCGCCCTTCCCCGACTCCCTCCTCCCACCCCAGCCACCCCCTCCCTCCCTACCTCCCTCTTCCCACGCCACATAGCCCAGCCCTCCCCCTTCCCGACCTCCTTCGCTCTTCCATCAGATCCACATGCGTATGTCGCTCGTTAGCTCTTCCCTATTCTATTTAGCGCCCCATGATTGGTTTCCCATTCAAGATCTGACTTACAACTACGACCATTTGTCATTAAAACGAGTTCTACTTTTACGGACGAGGAGCCGTGGGCGTCCGGGGAGGAGAGATCCGAGAAAAAGCCTCGCTTGAATGGCTTTTTATATTGTTCAGTATCGGAAGGGTCGTAACATATGGGTTCGTGTTTTCGATGGCACGCCAACTGAAGTGAGGCTCTGGCTTCGTGCTGGTGCTGCTAACACTCACGTGGCTACATACAGATCTGACTGCACACAGACCAAGCTAGCCTAGCGAACCGTGGCTTTTTTTTCAACTGTGGGTGCTATATATTTGTGCTGTATATGTTTGCCTTGGGTCAATATATAGCCTAGATAAGAGGTTGCTATATAGGAATCATCTCGCTGATAGAGCCAGCAGATAAGGTGTTATTTTCGGGGTGTTTGTGGAGCTGGCATGACATGCCGTCTTTGTGTCTAGTGATGAGTTACACTGACTTATATATAGAGCGCTTTATCAGAGGGATATATTTATGTATAAACTGGCTTAAGTCGGATGGCTTAAGAGTCGGATGGCTTCGCGGATATAAGGAGCGGCCAACGGGTGAGCGCGCTCAGTTAATTCGTTGGAGTGACCGTCCTATTCTCTTGTCCTTCCAGGTTCTCGGTGAGCAGTGGAAAAGTATTGTTCAGGAATCCGATCCGACGGAATAGACTGCCATGGGAACGGATCGTCGGTGACTCCAGGAACGAACGCATGGAGAAAAACTGACCAAGTATTCCGTATCTTCACCCCGACGAGATATGCGGTGTGGTTAATGATACAAGCCGTACTCACCACACGCCAAGTAAGTTATATACAAAAAACAACAACATAGGGACGAAAAAACAGAATCCAGAAATTCCCGCATCAGACAGTGATAGGGAGACTGCGGTCCGTAAGAAGAGGGACGGACCGACCTGTGACGTCACAAGATGGCGGTGTCTGTGGCCATGAAGCGGCCGGCGGAGGACTTGCTGGAGCCGCCCGTCAGCCTCGCCGACGAGGCTCTCCACCTAGAGGGCGCTGGTAGTCCCATGAAGCTGTTGTCGGCCATGGATTCTGCGCCGCGCGGCGCCAAGAAGCGCAAGGACGATTTCCCGTTTTTCATCAGTCCCGCGGCGAATGACGACTTCCGGACGGCGACGACGACCTTGGGGATGACCTTGGCAGCAGCGCGGGGTCGATGACGCTAGAGGCTATTGTCCGACGCGCCGCGCGGCGGGAGAGTGAGAGGCGCGCTCGGGCCGAGAAGAAAGATGGCGGCAAGGAGAAGAAGGAGGACGGTGGGGAGGGGCAGGAGGAGGAGGACAATAACAACTCGAACCCCCGGGCCTCTCCGCCCCTGTCGCCGCC
Source organism: Arenicola marina (assembly GCA_964019135.1). NCBI lineage: Eukaryota > Metazoa > Annelida > Polychaeta > Arenicolidae > Arenicola > Arenicola marina. The sequence goes on from OZ025261.1 coordinate 6,823,830, forward strand.
CCGCGGCACCTCCACCCCCAACAGTTTGGCCCACAGCCCGGCCCCGCACGAGGTGCCCGGGTCGCCCGACGACAAGGTGGGCTCCAGCGGAGGCTTCCCCTGCATTTGGCTCAACGGCCACAGTCCCAACCCTTCCAGACACGCCGAGGTCGGCGACTTATCGCCTCAAGCACCTCCCATGCTTCCCACGCATTCGCTAGACGGCAGCACCGGCAGCGCCACCACCGCCGCCACCACCGCCGCCGCCGCCACCAGCACCAGCACCAACAGCAGCAGCAGCAGCAGCAGCACGAGCATTGCCAGCAATCCTTTCAACGGGCTTCCAGCAGCGGCACCCCCATCATCGCACCCGCTTCCGGATCCACTGGCTGGATCCCCCCTGGCCAAGGCAGCCGCCGCCATGAAAGCCCTACAGCAACAACAACAACAACAGCAACAACAACAGCAGCAGGATGCTTCCAAAATCTCCCGTTCCGGATCCCGTGGACACCATACCCAGCAGCAGCAGCAGCAGCAGCCGCTCCACCCGCAGCAGCACTTGGACAGCTTCCTGGGTAGCCATAGCGACACGCTCCTGAAGCTGGCGACGACGGCGGTCGGGGGCGAGAGTCCGCTGCCCAAGGGCCGGATCCGGAACATGTTGAACGGCGGCGGCGTGCACGGGAGCAGCGACGGCGAGCAGGCGAACAGCGAGAGCGGCGAGGCGGCCGAGGTGTGCCCCGAGTGCCACAAGGTCTTCAAGCGGAAGGTCTACCTGCAGAGGCACATGGAGCGCGAGCACTGGTCCACGGCCAAGGTCTTCAAGTGCGAGGACTGCTCCTACGAGACGAAGCACCAGAGCAACCTGTCGGTGCACCGCCGGACGCACACCGGTAAGTGTCGCCCTCTTGTGTCCTACAGTCCCGAAAGTTAATCCCGAACACGACACTCTTCTGGATCTAATGCCCTTTGGGGCTTGAGTTTAATTTCACGTAATCCGGAATACGACACCCTTCTGGATCCAAGGCCCTTTGGGGCTTGAGTTTAATTTAACCTAATCCTGAAGACGACACCCTATCGGCATCCAAAGCCGTTTGGGGCTTGAGTTTAATTTCACGTAATCCTGAATACGACACCCTTCTCGATCCAAGACCGTTTTGGACTAGAGTTTAATTTCACGTAATCCTTAATACGACAACCTTCGGGATGCAAGGCCCGTTGGGGCTTGAGTTCGGGAGTCCTGGACCACCCTCCTCTGGATCCCTCCGCTTCTGGACCCTATAATGCCGCATTTACAAGGCCGTGTCTAGTCTTTGTTTAATTTTAATCGATTCCTAATACGACACTTGTGGACAGAATTCCCAAAATTGTTTTTTTTTAATTTCAATTCGAGCTCGTTGCTGACACCCCCTCTCACTTCAACACCCTCCCACCACCATACCCACGACCCATCACCACCCCCATCCCCACCCCCATCCCCAACCATCTTCCTCCCCCTCCCCCTGCCCTCAGCCTCTGTAAGATGCAGACTTACGCCGTGATACCCCCCCCACCCTACCACACCGTCTCCTGTAGTCAGTGATGAGTGTATTGCCCCCCCCCCCCGCCGCTCCCCTCCCCTGCAGACTCTGGAGATCTGACTCACAGAGCTCTACCATCTCCCCCCCCCCCACCCCTCTGTCTCTCCATGACGTCATGTTGTATTCATTGGTGGTTAGTAATACATCAATTGGGTCGTTAGATGATGAAGATGTGATGATAAGGATGGGTCGGGTTGCGTGCCTCTTCCATCCAATCAATTAACGTAGCTTAAAAAAAACACGTTGGCCTCAGTGTCCGTCTTCACCAGCCGAACGATTCCATAAAAACCTGACTCATGTATGTCAATGTGTGGGCTTCCTAGAGGAATACGACCAATACGGCCCCCCCTGTTTTGCCCCCCACCCCGCCTCCTGGTACTCGCCGTCTCACGCCCCCCCCCCATCTTTCCTGCTCTGACCCGCCCCCCTCTGGTGGCCCACCCCTTCGCGCCCCACCTCACCCCCCTCTGGCCCACCTCCGCTCCATACTATTCACGCCCAGCCCCCATTCTCGATACTCATCCCAGCTTTCGTATTTAAATGTGCTAATTGGGCCAACTTATCAAACCGATTAGGTCTTTGTCTAAATGGCAAGCGAGTCGGATAACGATGTTTTATTAAGGAACAGCGTCATTAAGGTTTATTGGTGCATACCCTTTCACGTGTTACATATCTTTATATTTGAATGTTGTGGCATTTTACCGGTGTACACCCTCAGATACGTTCTTACACGATTGTGACACACCTTGGTGACGTTTTACTGGTGTACACCCTTACGCGGTGTGATCTGCGGGAGACATTTATTTAATGGTGCATACCTTTACGGTGGCTGTCTCTGCTTGCAGGCGAGCGGCCCTACCACTGCGGAGCCTGCGGCCAGCGCTACACCCAGGGCCACCTGCTCAAGTCCCACATCCGCAGCCGCCACGGCGGCAACATGGAGTTCTACAACCTGGACAAGAAGAGCGAGAGCACGCGAGGCCGGAAGTCGCTGGACGTGAAGCACGAGGGCCTCCTGGGCCCCCATAAGCAGGACAAGATCAGCGCCCTGCTGCAGGCGGCCGCCAACGGTGCGGCCGGCGCCCTCAGCGCGGGCCAGGCCGGCGCGCTGCAGAACGCCCACAAGTTCGGAGGTTTGTTGTCCCCGAGTCTGGGGCCCTACATGAATTCCCTGTCCCCCTTCTTCAACCCCCTGCGCCCCATGATGAACAATCCCATGTCGCTGCTGGGGGGTCCGCGCCTGTTCAACCTCGGCGGCCTGGCCAACGGCGGCTTCCCGCAGGCCAACCCCATGCTGCCGCCCATGCAGCAGGGTATGCCGCTGCTGAACGGTCAGGGCGGGCTGTCCGTGAGCAAGGCGCTGTCGCTCGCTGTGGCGGCCAACTCCAACAAGTCGCTCAACTCGAGCTGCATGACGACCCCCTGCCTGCTGAGCACGACCAGCCCCGGGCGCCGACCCGAGGCCAGCCTCCAGAAGGTCGACCCCTCCGAGCTGGGCGGCGGGATCAAGCTGCCGCTGCGGGCACCCGACTCACTGTGCGGCGGCCTCATGAGCATGTTCCCGACGTCCGTCAAGAGCGAGCTGCCCCATGATCTGTCTGCCCCGCAGGACCTGACGACCAAGAAGTCCCCGGCCGAGGCGGACCTGCCGGACCGGGTGCCGGCCAAGCCCTCCCGCGGCGGCCTCCACCCGTACCCCCACCCGCTGGACCACGAGTCCGCCGCGTGCTGCGAGCCGCAGGACCTATCCAGCGGCCAGCACCTCCACCCCGGCCACCACCACCACCACAGTCACCACCACGGCCAGCACCAGCCGCACCACCCGCACCACCACAGCCACCACCACCGCGGCGCCGATGTGGTGTCCGGAGCCAGCCCGGCCGTGCCGCACGAGTCAGAGACGGCCACCGTGCCGACCAGCCCCGGCCGCCGCCGCGGTGGCCGTCACCAGGGCGACGACCGCGCCGACGTGGACAGCCCGGCGAGCTTCCACCACTACGACGGCCAGACCCTAGTCATCAAGCCCCAGGCGCCCGAGAGCGACAGCGACACGGACCTGCCCTGGAGCCTCTCCCCCGACGGCCGCGTCACGCCGGCCAGCCGCTCGGCCACCGAGGACGCCTTGGCCTTCCCCGCCGCGCGGGAGTCGCTGAAGAAGAAGGCGGCGGTCGCGGCCGGCGGCGGCGGCGGCGGCTGCTGCGGAGGCTCCGGCTGCGCCCACCTCAAGAAGCTGAAGGATCTGCGCCGGAACGTGTTCCACATGCTGAGCACCTTCACGCCCGACCTGAGCCACGAGAACGGTATCAACTGCGAGACTGAGGACGTGGACGAGCTCCTCTACGAGGTCATCTACAGCAACATGGACGAGGAGTGCGCCGGCGCCGGGATGGCCCTCAACAAGGACTGAAGCGGGCGCGGGCCGAGCCCCCGACGACCGCGGGGGTCTTTGTCGTTGCGTCCTGCCGCCTTTGGTTTATAGTTAACCGGGTGAAGTTACCTTTGTTGACCGCGTCTGCCGCGTCTGCCGGTCGACTGGACTGGCTCGCGCCCTCTGGCGGTGATTTGAACTCGAGATGTCGAGTTTTGTCCGGGAACGGCCAGTCACGGGGGTGTTTTTGGTGGCTTGGCCGGTCGCAGCCTTGAGTAGGGACCCAGGCGAGGAATTAAGTGGTTTGAGTCGTTGCGCGTCCACCCTCCACCCCCCTAGCTGAGGGGCTCTGGGTGCAACCCTGGCTGAGTGGCAGTTTTCAGTTCATGCAAGGCAGAGAGTTTGGACAGGTTGTAATACAGTTTGGTTGACACCGAAGCCCTTTTGTCTTAGGTAGAGAGGGGTAGAGGTAAGGTTTTTTTTGCGCGAAGGGAGTTTGGTTAAAGGCAGCGGAGGCTGGTAGAGGGTTAGGATGCTTGGCGCCGTCTGTTGCCCTCTTAGTCTAGCCAATAAGGAGCTTTTCTGGTGTAGTCACGAGCAGACATAGGCCGGCGAGTGATCTCTTGGGTTTCCCCGACCTGGAACCCAAGCCTGTTGGGTGGTATTTGCCTTCGGTCACGGGGTGACGAGAACGGTTGTGAGATTTGGACAAGTTTAAACAATATCGTACGACCTGGTGTATGTACACCACATATAATGTGCTGTCTTTTTGTTGATAGTTTTGATGAAAGGATATTTTTGGAACAAGCTCCTTCGATTGAAGTATTGCACGTTGAAGTTTATCCTAAGTGTATGTAATCTTCTGGGAGCAATAACAGAACAAAAGAACGAAAAGTCGGCGTATATATTTGACGGTAGTTCAGGGGACCAAGACGGTTAATAGGGACACAATGAGAGGTGTGTGACAATTATCCTGGGGCCCTTTTAGGCCCAGCAGCCCTTTTGGGACCACTGTTACGTATTTGGTCCTTGGACAAAATTTGGCTGAAAGGAGCAAATGTTTTTGATATCTGTAGCTCAGAACAAAAAAAAACGAGAGTTTTCGTTAAAAAGAGATCGGCAGGTACTCAAAAAGAGGTAAACATTTATTTTGTTTAGGGGACTTGCGCGTCTAACTTTCTGACTTACAGATACAGTTAAGATCGAGGGTGGGATTTGGCTGAGTTACAAGACCGAACAATTTCCATTTTGTTTTGTTAAAAGTGTGAACTATGTCGAATCGAACTGTACATTGTGTTCTTTATTGACAAGGTTGGAGCGTTAAATTGTCACTGCTATGTACTTAATTTGTCGAACGTGCCAATAAGGAATGGTGAAATCCATCTTCTTTTAATTTTTTGTTGTTGCTAACGATGCAAAAGCTTGTTTTTCATTTTCCGACGTTCGGGTTAAATATAATTTGCAGTTCCATGATGATCGTACACTCCCATCTGTCGCAATGTGAGGAGTATACTTGACTGGATTAGCGTTTTTAACATGCAAACTAAGCTAGCGCAACATTCCAGAGTCAGTTTCTTGTCAGGTTTGGTTGATTTTGCAGAAAAGATAATGCATTTAAATACCATGCAAAACTTCATAGTTAATGAAGCTCCTCGCTTTGTGTCTCCGTTTACAACGTGCAGCCAGGAAAGAACAATGGTCGAGATCTTTGCCAACGTCTCGGTGGACGTATCTTTTTTCTTGGGATGCCCGAGTTCTAGTGTTGCTTGTAGTTTTATAGTTACTGCTAGTGTGATAAGACGTATATCAAAAGTATTATGTTTTTTGTTGGCATGCTATATGCTATTTCCGTTAGGTTCGTATAGTTTTGCTTTTTTTCAGTATTTAGGTAACACCTGTAGGCGTAGGTGGCTTTTTTTCATTCCAGTCTAGTATTTTTTTGCCAATCAAAGTATTTGTTGAACGCTGTTATTGCTGTATACGCCGGAGTCATGTACATAATTATATGAATCATTCTTGATCAAAGGGGACGTACAATGATTAGTGCTAACATATTTTGTGTTGGTCGACCTAGTTGATGCAGGCCTATTGCGTCTGGCATTGGTTGTCATACTTACGGTGTTTAGAACAAGTCACTTCATGACTTCTTGGAGGGTTTTTTTTTGCGTATTGAGTAACAACATAACTTTTCTCACTGCTGCTTCGTGTTTTTCGCGCCAAAATTATCTTAATATATTTATTTATATGAACGTTCTTCCGGCTTTGAATATGGCACGCCATTTCGATCATAATGATTACTATGCTTGATGTATTATGGCACGCCATAGTGATCATACGGCTCTTCCTGTTACGTGTACGACGCGCCATTTGGTGATTATTATAAACGTTCTTCCCTCTCGTATCTAACCTTTGCTAAAACAACAAAAGCCCGTTGTCAAATTATACACTCGTGGAGATTGAATGCACGTGATAGATTGTAGTAACGTAGCCAGAGCTTCATCGATGTGTGGCCTGGACGTACTGTTGTATTACACGGCCTCGGGCCTGGGAAGGGGGCACAGGGGGTGGGGGGGGGGGTGACAGGGCGAACCAGGCTGTACATTAGGCCTGCGCTAGTCTCTTCCTTGGAGGCCGGTGTTCGATACGATTTCTGACGGCTTAATTTTTCTTCTGTATCTGAATATCTATACTCGTCTCTTGCGGTCCTTTTGTCTGGCTAGAGCTCCATGTAATCAAAACTTGTCGGTAGCCCATAGTGTTAATAGTGATCGTATAGCCACTGGTGATGCTGCTATTGTGCCACTACTACTACTACTGCTGCCGCTGCTCTATATGCTGTACATGCTTTCGATAGAGAATCATTCCAAGTTGATTGTTCACTTTTTCTGTGTCGTCGTAGCCTGTGCTATAATAGAGGTCCAAGTGCTATGCGGCCAGCAGTCACACTAAGTGACTGGCTGCCCTGGGCGCATAGCCAGTAGTTCTAAGATGGTCACTAAACCATGCATATATATAATATATATATATTTAATGTAATTTAAAGCAATACTGTTTTATATTTATTGAGTACGTAGAGCTATTTTTGTAGATAACAATTACTATTGTCAAGGCAATGACCAAGTGCATAATGTATTTATTGTATATTAATTAATGAAAGCGATGTGGGCATGTATGGAGATTCTCACACCAATGAGGTATGCGCAAATGCAAACTATGTTGATTTAGTTCTTCCAATGATATCGAAGCTTATGTTCCATTTGGTGGGGCAGCGAAAATGAAGTCAGGTTTTCACTTTTGTTTGTGGTCACTTCTTCTACACGACGGGTGTATTTTGGGGTATGATCATGCAACTTCGCTGTTCTCCTAGCGATCTAGGTGTAAAATGCTGATGATTTACTCACGATGATATGCATACTGGCCCCTTCGCCGCGCATGCGTGCAGTGGGCGGAAGTGGAGCCCAGGTGACAAATGTTCTTCCTCAGTTCGTACTTTACTGGCCCGTGGAGTCACATTAACCAATCAAAGTGCTTCTTGTGTGTTTCGTTACATTGCTGGCTCGACTAAGTTATTCTCTGTATATACGGCGTTATGCAGACGCGCGTCTTGTTTGTGCCAGTGAGTTCGTCTCCTGTTATTGCAGAAAAGCATTTAAGGCAGTTCGCTGGTCCTCCACTTTCCTGTGCAATACGCCATTTATCGAATCGTGTGCTTCAGTTGTTCTCGTTGTGTGTGTAACAACGTAGTTCAGGCACAACTAACATGACATAAAGTGCAAGGCTGCAAACAATCCGACTGTTTCCTTTATTAAGATATATCGTGTATTCATGTGTATGGTTAACCGATGTAGGGTATCAAAATTTGTGGTTATTCTGTCGAAGTTGCATATTGAAAAGCTGGAACACATATATAGGTATATATTATATCGGTTAGCCGGTTCCTTCCGTACGCAATATTAAACGTTGGAATCATGCCTTTCAACGAATATTTGTCCAACAAATATTTGTCGTGACTTCCATGTAATATACAAAAAGTACATATATTTTTGTGCAAAAGCACGGGGAGAGTCTTGGGACAAGGGTCCCCATTGGTTCGTTTTGGGTTGTCTGAAAACTTTCTTATACGCGGACAAAATACCGTTTATGTTATAACTGTGCAACCGCGTTTGAATAATAAACAGGGATTGTGAACGTCCAGGATACTATATCATATCTTGATGGATATTTATACCACTTATATAAAACTTCCAGTGCATACTATCACGCAAGAAAAGTTCACGTGAGCATACCAATTTTGTTTGACTTTTTAGTTAAATATGCCTGATATTTTTCGATGGACCTTGGTGTTCACAATGGCGATATCACTGCGTCAGACGTCCGTATTCGTTACCTTTTTACACGAATTGTTAATACTTATGTCACGTAGAGCTTCCATAGTACTGTGGCCATTATTTTTACGTGAACAGTTTTCAAGCAATATAAAAAATATATATATATATATACGAACTTTCCTTCCACAAAACGAGTTAAAGGTTACTACTGCCTGTAAGACAATGTGATGCTATTGGCGTGATAACATTCTGCTACACCCCTGCGGTCTGAACCGTATTTCCCTGTTGCCACCACGCTTGTCGTTACGAAATGACATGGATCCCCGAAAATCCACATCGTGGAATAGTATCCCTGTATATTTTGAGTCCTACTATACAGTGGCTGGCTCTTTGTAGGGGACCCGTCTGGAGTAATGGTGAAGGAGTCCTGGGTGATGCCATAATAATACGGACGGATGGCAACCAGCCTGTCTCCCGTGTAATGGGGACGCTATTTTTATCTCCTTGAATTCTTGTGTAATGCAACATATCAGATGATGGAATACATTCACTGCGGTCCGTATGTAGTACCGGATGTTGTATCACGGGATGATAAGTGTAATTTGAGAATCTGAGGCCACGAGTATATCAGCGTAAACATCGATAAAACCATTATGCACTCTCAACTGGGATTTTTTTTTTGCAATTGATAAAGAGAAAAACGACTTGCATATTTTCTTGATACTATGTAGTTTTATAGGATGAACTGGTTCCGTTGTTCTACTGCCAGCAACGCGTTGGGGAGTTTACATTTAACGCCCTGCGTCCCAAGTCTGGTTTACTTTATCGAGAGCATTTGGTGCCATGTGGGTTGAGCGAGTCTGAAACGAAGCTACTGCGATCCAGTTTAGACATTTTCTGATCCATTTGGGGAGATATTTTGTTGCAGGTCAACTGCATGCCCCTGGAATCTGTTGGCCGTGTTGGTGCCAGGCCTAAGCCAGGGTTCGTGGCCGACATATATCTGTATTAGACGGGCATTGCCACAAAAAGGCCCTCCTTTTCTCTTTTATAATCAGCACACCCGCTTTGTCACTTATCTTCCGCGATGTCGAAACACATATCCTTTGTATAAACGAATGTTGATATACTGACGAGAAGTAGGTCAAACCCGGCACGAGTTCCAGAAATCTCTTCCAAGGCAGTACCACGTTTGTTTAAGCAGAACTGTATTTGAAGTACACACTCATATATATATATAGCTATATATACACGTCCGTTGGTGTTGTGGGGGTGTGTGTGTAACTCATTGATCATGTCGTGGTGTATCCTCTGCATCAGCTGGTACCTACTGTAGGTGATGTCTGAATCTATTCTGCTGTTGGCTCACAGAGCTCTGAATGGGAAAGACAAGTACCCAAAACCAACCACCCACCTCCCCATTCTCTCCTCTCCTCCAATTGCTTCGGTGGAAAACGTAGACTAAGGTTGTTAATTGTTAATCGTTACTTTTTGTTTTAGCATCGTCGTTGTATTCGAAAGCATCACAATAACGATTTGAAAGGTCTTTTGCTCATTACAATGTCACTTTAATTCCCAAATCAACTGCTGCTATATGTTTACTGCTATAGACGGGTAAAGGCCCATTGCGGACGTATACCCAACATTCCAGAAGCTAACTATTATTCCGGACTGAGATCCGAGTTTATTTCAGTTTAATTGCTGCTGTACTGTTTCTTTATCCATTAACGGCCTTGTGGTCTTCTTGCCATTTTTTTTTGTATGAGCGTGTTCAAAGTAAGTCTTAAGGACCACGTGGTGTGAAATTCTTCCGTTTGTCCTCAATCTGGCCAATGTCGGCCAACCAACGCGGTGCATTGTGGGAGGATGGAGAGTGGGGTGGTGTGGGGTCGTCATGGCGACCGGTAGTAAACACAGCTGATGCAGAGTGACAGTTCGGCATGTCCCGCACAGGGATGACTGACTGCACAGGTACTAACACTACCTGATATTACTACACAAAAAAACAAAACTGGTACTATTTTTGCGATGTTCAATACAATTAGAATACAAAAAGATTGCCTGTAGAAATAATGTGCGAGTTTTCCATGTATGTGTTACCAGGGTGCTTATGTACATGTCGAATCCAGCTGTAAACCCGAACTAAGGATTAGTGTTGTCAATTGCCATTGTATTTACACATGTGTATCTATCTGCTGAAGCATTTGTTTGTTTAATGTTTGTCCCATTAACTCCTACTCCTACGTACGTACGCTGATGAATTGTTGCATAGTCTCACAAAGTGTACAGCGGTTCATCACTCCCGATATGGCGTATGGCATAGGCAGGTTACGTATCGCTAAGTTACTAGTCCCAATTGAGTATTTATCACAAGAGTTATCTGCAAATGGAGGCAGTGGAGACAGGCGTTCGGAGGGCTGTTTGGCTCCGAGTTTGACGAGGTCACGTGCGCGATTCTATAATGCATATATTGCGCGCATGCGTCCCGTCACGAAGTTATTTTCTGTTTGTTGTCACCTGCTGTAATCATAATATGTTGTATGTACGTTTTGTTGACATAATACGTTATTTATTAGTTCGAAGTAGACACTGCACGTTTTGTTTTTCGTCTCACGTCATTTATTTATGTTATTACTTTATTTATATCAAGTCCCTTTGGTTCGAGATCTGTCACTGGTGAGAGAGTGCGTGCAAAGGAAAAGTTGCCTTGCTCGTGGACTCCTTGGAGTCGATCGCAAGAGACTGCAACAGAAGTCATAATAAACGGGCGCAATCTCTTTACGTGGGCCCCACGTGCGAAGTACCACACTTGCTATGATATATCATAAGACCGTAGCTTATAGTGCCATGAGTTAACCCAGAGTTGGTCGGTGGCGTATCCTACTATATTCTACCACCCCCGTCTGGTATCTCAGAGAGTACAACACTCTAGGGTCTTTACTGAAGTCTTATGATTTGAGTTTCTCAAGTTTTATTATGTTTAGACTCGGCGTGGCCAGAGCGGAAACGACCCTGGTGTATGATATCTGGTGACGACTGTGGGAACGTGGGCGGGCTAAGCTAGCTCTATATCACGTTCAAGTGATGGCTTTTGTCGTGTACATGTGCCTGTGCATAATTATAGATGTAACCCCCGATTGTTAATTTATGAGACGCAATAGTGTGTTCACTAAAATTGTAAACTACGAGCTAGTTGTGCCATCCATTCAATGTATGTGTCATAGACTAGTGTTAAAAAAAGGACGGCATTATGGTAACAAATGAAAAACGACAAAAAAGAAAACTGTCCAAGTCACAGTCGTAGTCATGACAACGGGATCTCCCCATTTCTTGTTTCGTATGTATGTTTTTGGTAGAGAGTAGGATGTACAAGTCTGACCCTGCTATCGTAATAACTTATATCTGTGTACATGTGTATGAAATGCTCTGAACATATATATTTAAGGCTGTGCGTAGAGAGAGGACCACAGTTACTGTTACGTATCGCTGCTTCGAGAATAACCAGGGACATTCTTGTGGTAATTCAGTTGTTACCGGTAATGGAAGTGTCTATGTTGTCTGACAACTAATAACTATTGATAATGCAGGTCACAAATCGTACAGCTCTACGAGTGCATGCGTGAACCAATATGCTTGTAATCTCCCTATTTATTTAGCTATATACCCAGCACGTATATTGTTTATATATATTTCTGTATATCTATCTGAGGCATGTGATTTATCACTCCCCTTGTAATGTGTTTATACCATGACGGGACACGAACGCGGCTTTTGGCACACAAAAAAACACGAGAGGGACGAAAAAAAGTGACGTCAGCATGATATGAGAAAGGAGGTAATGTGACCGAAAGCGAGACACCAATATACAAACACGGTGGCGACAGCGCCGGTCCGTATCTGATAAACACCACCCACTGTCGTCTGCCATACCACGTGGTGAAACCGACCAGACTGCGCACACCGCCGAATGGCGGGAAAGGTGTGGGTGCATAAGCAAAGTCGTGGGATGAAAGCTTCGTATAGATGATGTATGAGCCAGATTCTGACGGGGTATTTCTCTTTGTGTCATTGTTGGATTATTTCAATGATAAAATTATTCCAGCAATAACAAAATACCATGCATGTCGGTTTGTGACTGCTTTGAAGCATATCCTGGGTCACAGAGTGCAAGGTTCTTGGTCTGACCGGGCCGGTGACCTCTGTGAACAGAAGACATGGTGTTGACGTAGCAGTGCCGTATATGATAATGCTAGTCTAGAAGGTTCTTAATGTTCAATGTTGTTAATTTAAAGAGCAACATGTAATCAGTAATTGTAATAAAATAGATTCAAGCTGGATATCATGTTTTGTGTCTTTCTTGTTTATAATCCTGCTACTATCACAGCATTGTAAGCGGATGTTGACACAACGGAAACAAAAAAACGATTAGCATGGAGATTGGGCTACCGAAACTTTGAACATGGGCGATTTTAATGGTTAGGCGACTCAAGATCATTTCAACCTCCTCTACCTCCGGTCCGGGTGGTCTAATCTGGGGCATTTTCCATCTCGAAAATAACTGTTTCCGGAGGTTCTTTGGCCAACTTTAGCTCTCCGGTCCATGTAACTTGCCAAAAGCCTTCACATTAATTCTGTAGTATCTACCGAGACTTCCAGCAAGTCGTAGTAAAAGCTTGCATTAAAAACGATAGCGTTAATATACCGGGAGCTTATGTCTTTTTAAACCTATAATATTTATCTTGCATTAATTCAGCGCGACACAAAGTTACCTCTGCTATCCCGATCGACTTCCATGTCTTGTAATAGAAGCGCAGACGGACATTCCGTCATTACGGTAACCGCATTGGGCCTGACTTCACTACCCCTCCCCATTCCTGGATGTTTCCTATGGTTCAGCCCACTGTCTTTTACCACCGCTTGCTTGCCCGTCACAGCACCATTTACAGTTACTTGTATGGAATGTTACTCACGTATCAGTACAATGAGGGAACACACCAACTATGTCACGGCTTGGTTTCGAACCGGCTACCTTTCGATCGCCAGCACCGCGACTTGGTGGAAAGACGATGTTTGGAAGTTGGTCCCCGCATTGGGCGTAAAGAGGCTTATCACTTATTTGCAATTTAAGGCGTGCGATCTGGCTGCAGAGCGCGTGCCAAACACGCCATACAACGCCAGGGAACCAGTCTAGGTGCCAAACGCATGCCAAACACATCATACAGAGCCAGGGAACCAGTCTAGGTGCCAAACGCATGCCAAACACATCATACAGAGCCAGGGAACCGGTCTAGGTGCCGAACGCGTGCCAAACACATCATGCAGAGCCAGAGAACCAGTCTAGGCGCACAGCGTGTACCAAACACGTCACACAGATTCAGGGAACCGGTCTAGGCGCAGAGCGCGTACCAGACACGTCACACAGAGCCAGCTAGGGAATCAGTCTGGTGGTAGAGCGCGTGCCATACAAGCCACATAGAGCTAGGGAACCAATCTACATGCAGAACGGGAACTACACACGTCCCACAAAGCCAGGGAACCAGTCTAGGTGCGGAGCGCTTGCCAAACACGTCACACAACGCCAGGGAACCAGTCTAGGTGCAGATCGCGTACCAATCACGTCACGCAGAGCCAATGAACCCGTCTAGGTGCAGAGCGCCTAAATCAGGAAACTAGTCTAGGTGACAAGTACATGTCTAGCAGACACTGCAGAATCAGTGAGTCAATCTATGTACGGAGCGAATACCAAACACGTCATAGATAGCAAGGGAACCAGTCTAGGCACAGAGCGTGTACCAACCACGTCACACAGAACCAACGAACCAGTCAAGGTGCAAAGCGTCTATGTCAGGGAACCAGTCTAGGTGCAGAACGCTACCAAACACGTCACACAGAACCAGGGAACCAGTCTAAGTTCTGAACACGTTCGAAACACGTTATACAGGGCCAGGGAACCCCGCCCCTTCCCGCGCTTTAGATAATAATTTATTTCCAAATCAATTGTTATCATGATATTACATAATAACCCCAGGTAATAACTCACCCCCAGATGACTATCAACTACTAACCCTGAGACTAGTATATATTTCCCTGTTGGTTCAGAACTTCTGGACTTCCTGACCCAGTCATCGCATCTGGTCTCTCTGTCATCACGCTATGGTGGCTTCCCGTTCAGTATTCAATTGCACATTGTGGATGTAAGTGGGCCCCTTTTATCGACAATTCTGTCTATTTATTGGTATAAGTTTTGTGATATGTGCATGGTTCTCCAAGTCGAAATCAATAAATGTGGTTGACTACCTAGTGCCGTAGCCCCGGTGTAGCATGATAACTTGTCCGGCGTGAGAAAGTGGCCGGTTGACGAATGCGAACGGACTTGCTATGCATATAGCACATCTATGTTAAGTTTATATTTAGGTTAGCGTTAAGGCCAGTGTTAGGGCCGATGTAGCATGTTAACCTGTCCGCCGTGATAAAGTGTCCGGCTGACGTGTGCGCATGCGCAGCGAATGGGGTTGCTACGTAAATAGCGCATTTTTGTTAGGTTTAGGGTCAGGTTAGGATTAGGTCAGGGTCAGGGTTAGGGTTAAGGTTAGTGACATGAAAGAAGCGTGGCCGGACAGGTTATCACGGCCGGACAGGTTATTATGTTACACCGGACAGGTTATTATGTTACACCGGCTTCGCTCCATGGGGAGTCTGATGCCACACTGAAACCGATTGTAAGGTCTCAGTGACACATATACCTGGTGTGGATGACCTTCGGGTTCCAGTCGGTTGGTTGGTTAGTTGTATATTCGGGACGCTTGAACTACTTCTGGTCATATCGCGTCAATGGAAGAAGGAAGGGAGAGTGGAGCCATGTCCCGGGGGTAACCCCCTACTCGAAGAAAGACTGGGATCTTTATTCTGCGATTACACAGCTGGCCACAGCGGGCCGCGAACCATCGATCCGCGTGCCGCTAGGCTCTCCCCAGATAGCATAAAAACGGTGATTCACCATTGATTAAACGTTTCTTTCGGACATTGATTAAATGTCGATATGCAACATTGATTAGATGCTAATTTTGCTATTATGTTATTAAATAACATAATTTCAAAGTTATTAAATAACATAATTCTGACGGTTCGTAGCAGTGTTCGATACCAAAAAATGGTCTATTGTCTTTTACCACCGCTTGCCTGCCCGCCACAGCACCAATTTTTCATTACTTGAATGAAATGTTATTTCTTAGGACGGAACAAACATACACAGAACAAGTCTGTGTCACTGGCTGGTTCCAAACTACATACTTACCAAAGCGCCACCGCGACTACGACGAAGGGCAATGTTTGGAACTTTTACCGTCTGAACGACAACAGAACATTGGCCCGTTCCCTTATAGGTGTCGCTATAATTAATCCCAATTAATTTAATGGTTGAAAATGTGACACTGGATCAAAGTTGTATCAATATTCACATCGGTCCGCGCTTAGGGCTGTAACCGATGGTTGAAATTTGGACATTGAAATTGTGTTGGTTCAACGTTATCGACGTTCGCCGACGTTTCTACCCGATTTTCAACATTGAATCAATGTCGTCATGCTATCTGGGTCAGGTGTCCAAGACTCAAGGCGAGCGCTCTAACCCACTGCGCTATCCGGCCGGCCCCTCGGGTTCCATTCGGTGAGATATGATATATATACACGTTTGGCATGTTGTCAACTGATTTATGTTTGAATAGGTCTGAAGATTAGGCCCATAGCTCTGATGTCCATGGACCAGCCTTGCCATCTTTTGTTTGACATCAACGTCTGACAAAGGTAGGCCTACATTTTAATCCTGTGTAGGGCATTAGGGGATGACATACGTCGTAGTCACATTTTGTTTGGCATCAAGGAACGACACAGGTGCCTAGCCATCTTTGGTTGGACTTCGGGGGAAGACAAAATTACGTTGCCAGCTTTTGTTTGGCATTAGGGTAAAACACAGGTACATGACAATATTTTGTGAGTATGACAATTGTAACCGTCATCCTTGTTTGAGTATTACGGAATAACTATATTGGGTAATAGAGGACGTAGGTACATTGTAATCTTTTTGTGCATTAGAGGATGACAAATATGCAGTCATCTTGTGGTGAGCATTGAGGGATGAATGATAATCTTCTGTTGGACAGCGACGGATTCTAAAGGTGTGGTTGCTTCCCATCATCCACAATGGGTTGGTTTAGGACCTCCCATTGTGCAGTAACAAAGGGCACTATAGCTAGTCGTCTTTGGATCGGAATAAGAAACAAATTACATTTCATATAGCCAATAAGTGATGAACTGGCGTCATATTCCCAGAGGACAATATAGGTAATTAAGAAAATGTTCCGTGTTTTAGGCCGCTTTTGATCGCACAAGGCTGAACTGGGCCAAGGGACCTCCAGAGACGAGGAGGTAATTTAGGATATTTCAATGGACACGAGTTGGCTAACACATATATTCTGTAGTCTTATGGGGGGGGGGGGGGGCGGTGGCGTTCTTCCATCTAGAACTAGTTTTAACATAGCTCACGTACGACTCGCACATACCATGTACTGCAATAATCTATTTCGTGGGCTCTAACATGGAAGATGGAGAGAACGAGGGAGGGAGAGAGAACAACGACTGGTAACCATACTTAGCTGGCAACGTCGTTTTATTGGCATTCCTATCCGCAGTACAATGATGAAGTATTAACTAAAATGACTGGCGAGTGAACCCAAATTTGCTCAGGATTGGTTTACTTCAACACCAGCGTGGGTAGTATGAAATAAACGTATATACAATTGCTAACCAACATTCGAGCGCGTCCTGCTAGAGAAACTTAAAGAGGGGCAGCTTCACTTGAGGGGTCACCACTCGGCCGTGACGTGATAGATATGGCACAGAGCTTGTCACAGAGTCTTACCGCTCCGTCCCAATATCAAACTAGAATTACTTACACCGCTGGAGACATTCGAACACCACGAGAGATGATACCTTTTACACATGATTCAAGCATTCTTGCAGGCGATGACGACAAACGAAATTATACCGAACTGGGTTCTGCAGACAAATCGCGTCAACCCCACCCCCCCCCCCCCCCAAGCCGAAAGCTTCCTGGTGGTTAAATACTGAGGACTGAGAGAAGGAGGAGCACTCACTCATTGTTAGGTCTCGCCCTCGATAACTTATGCAGCCTACGTAAACAGGGAAGGTCATAACGCATTCGTGTAAGACACCAACTTTAAAAAGCGAACCCTATATGGCAGGTAAAACCATTGAAAGGACTCCTTGGAGTATATTCCCCATCCCCACCCCAAAATAAACCCCCAAACACCCTATCATACCCACAACAGTTTCATACTTTCCCTGTTAAACGCACACCGCTATCCAGAAGAGACCGGCCTATTCCGGTTTGGATCCTGACCGCGGGGAAGGCATCGCTTCCCAAGATGCACGCTGAGCACATACAGGACATCTATGTGTCGGACATTCATTCGCGCTTTAACTCTCCTTGAGATTTACTACAAAATAAACCCCCCGCCCAAAAAAAGAGAAGAGGCTATTTCAATTGCAAAGGGAAATAGCAAGTATTATTTTAGGCATCGTTCGAAGTAGGTGGAGCCCACATAGCCGCCTCTCATGGCCTTGGCGACATTCTGCTCGAAGAGTCGGCGGTTGTTCTGGAGCACCTCGGCGGCATCCTTGTTCAGCGGATCTTCCGGATTCGGTTCCTAAATACGCCAGAAGGAAACAGGCGTCAGTGTTGCTCTAGTTTTGAGTGATGACAGAGTAGGAAACAGGCGTTAGTGATGCGATAGTTTTGAGTGATGACAGAAGGGAAACAGGCGTCAGTGATGCGATAGTTTTGAGTGATGACAGAAGGGAAACAGGCGTCAGTGATGCGATAGTTTTGAGTGATGACAGAAGGGAAACAGGCGTCAGTGATGCGATAGTTTTGAGTGATGACAGAAGGGAAACAGGCGTCAGTGATGCGATAGTTTTGAGTGATGACAGAAGGGAAACAGGCGTCAGTGATGCGATAGTTTTGAGTGATGACAGAAGGGAGACAGGCGTCAGTGATGCGATAGTTTTGAGTGACGACAGAAGGGAAACAGGCGTCAGTGATGCGATAGTTTTGAGTGATGACAGAAGGGAAACAGGCGTCAGTGATGCGATAGTTTTGAGTGATGACAGAGTAGGAAACAGGCGTTAGTGATGCGATAGTTTTGAGTGATGACAAGGAAACAGGCGGCAGTGATACGATAATTTTGAGTGATGACAGAAGGAAACAGGCGGCAGTGATGCGATAGTTTTGAGTGATGACAAAGTAGGAAACAGGCGGCAGTGATGCGATAGTTTTGAGTGATGACAGAGTAGGAAACAGGCGGCAGTGATGTGATAGTTTTGAGTGATGACAAGGAAACAGGCGGCAGTGATGTGATAGTTTGAGTGATGACAGAAGAAAACAGGCGTCAGTGATGCGATAGTTTTGAGTGATGACAGAGTAGGAAACAGGCGGCAGTGATGCGATAGTTTTGAGTGATGACAGAGTAGGAAACAAGCGGCAGTGATGCGATAGTTTTGAGTGATGACAGAGTAGGAAACAGGCGGCAGTGATCCGATAGTTTTGAGTGATGACAGAGTAGGAAACAGGCGGCAGTGATGTGATAGTTTTGAGTGATGATAGAGTAGGAAACAGGCGGCAGTGATGTGATAGTTTTGAGTGATGACAAGGAAACAGGCGGCAGCGATGTGATAGTTTTGAGTGATGACAGAAGGAAACAGGCGGCAGTGATGTGATAGTTTTGAGTGATGACAGAAGGAAACACGCGTCAGTGATGCGATAGTTTTAAGTGGTGACAGAGTAGGAAACAGGCGTCAGTGATGCGATAGTTTTGAGTGATGACAGAAAGAAACAGGCGGCAGTGATGCGATAGTTTTGAATGATGACAGAGTAGGAAACAGGCGGCAGTGATGCGATAGTTTTGAGTGATGACAGAAGGAAACAGGCGTCCGTGATGCGATAGTTTTGAGTGATGACAGAGTAGGAAACAGGTGGCAGTGATACGATAGTTTGAGTGATGACAGAAGGGAAACAGGCGTCAGTGACGCGATAGTTTTGAGTGATGACAGAGAAAAAAACAGAAGTGAGCGATGAGATAATTTTGAGTGATGACAGAGAAAGAAACAGGCGTCAGTGATACGATAGATTTAAGTGATGACTGGAACTTTTTAGGTCCTAATTTGGCAGACATTCCAGATAACACGTCAGTCTTTAGGCAGTGAGAACAGTGAAACTTATCAGGTAGTTTAAGGCTATCAGAAGGTGACATGTATTTCGCTGTTGGCGACCTCAGCATTTGTTTGCACACTCCAGGTAACATGATAGTCTTAAATACGGTAGTTATTACAGTGAAACTCATAGGGTCATTACCTGTGAGACAAGTACTGTAGAAACCTATAAAGCAGTCCTTTACCGAAGCAACCCGGCGACTTGACAGAACCTGATTCAACAGAACGGTTCAACTTCTATGTGAATCTGTCTTTCTACTGGTATAATGCATGCAATACGTACCAAGAAGAGATACTGCAGGCCATAGACTATAGAGTTAATTGTCAGCACAGGTTTCCAGTCTTCTCTGCATAGAGAACACATTAAACCAATATTGTACTTTAACATTTCAAAAACTAGAGCTTTATCACATAACTTTCGAATGTTGTTTGTGTCATTGGCCAATCTAAAATAAAAGTTTATTCAACATATAAATTATCAGTTCCGGTACCACTAACCAAATCGAATTACTTTCAAATATTTGTAAATGGTCTGATATTGCGAAACTGGAAATAACACCTTTGGAGGCAATCTTTAAACTTATAATACATTATTCATAATTACCTAAGAATATTCAAACATATGTTGCCCTCCATGTCAATGTTCGGATGATACACCATCGTTTCACATTTGACCTTGGGTGGTTCGTGGGGGTAACCTTGGCCTACTTTGAAGCTGAAGACAAATCTGCCTCCCCTGTAGAACCCCTGAAATGCAGTGACAGAGCACATCAGCTATATGACTGGTTCAGGTTTCATGTTTTGATACTGATGACCATAGGCAACATGTCTACATACATATAGGTAGGCAAAATGACAAAAGAACCTCATCTGTACATATATGTTGGTTCTGATGTACACATTTACTCATCAGCCAAGCAAGTTTTTCGTAATTACTATTTGCTTATTTGCATATATATGTCAATTCAGTTTCTATTATTTCAAAAAAAGTACATTCTGTGTTAAAATTTCGCATTTCCCTTACCTCATCTGGACAGATGTTAAGTTTAAAACTTAACAGGTCATCAGGATCAGGAAATTCTACTTGACAAGTCTTCGGCAAACTCAATTCATTGATATCTGAAAGCAAAAGGAGAAACATTGAGATTTTTGTAACCTGGGTAATCTACAGACCAATATGCTGCCACATCAACATAGCAAAAATGGATCAATAAATAATGTATAGGTAATAACAATCTCAGATTTATAATACAACTTGAATGTTTTTAATCTGATAAGACAAACTTGTAGTGTGGAGGATTTGTAGGAAAAAATAATTACAACCAATCTCATGTAACTTAGCCAACTTCACAAATCTGAGGTTAATCTGACAAGAGAAGGAACCATCGTGGTAGCAGTTTGCTAGTTGAAGATTCCAAATGTAACCCATGAAAGAAGTTTAAGCAAGTGCAAATAATACAGTACTGTTACTGATAGTTGAGTGAGAGTGAGATATTGATATTGACTGGAGGCATATTTATGACAAGCAAAATAACACAGTACTGTCATTGATAGTTGAGTGAGAGTTAGATACGGATATTGACTGGAGACATATTTATGACAAGCAAAATAACACAGTACTGTCACTGATAGTTGAGTGAGAGTTAGATACGGATATTGACTGGAAACACAGTACTGTTACTGATAGTTCATTTACTAATACCTGCCTTTACTTTTTAGCCTTAATTCAAAGATATATAGGGTTAGGGATTAGTGGACTATATGTACTTACATGGAACTATTAGGAATTATATAACTTTTCACTAGTTTGTCATTTAACTTTAATATTTTACAATATTGACATCCTAATGTATTGAGGAGATATGGCTGATAAGGAGAAATAAAATGTATAAAAATAAATATTGGTTGCTTTGAATAGGATTTTAAAGTAACTTTGATAAAATATATAGGTAATGATGGTACAGAAGGTCAGGATGCAAAGGTAGCTATGCCCCACTGCTTATATTTCTACGAGTAAAAAAATTGACAATCATAACTTTTGGTAGGTAAAATAGACATAATGCAATGAGAAGTACTCTTCGAGAAAGTGACATCCTGCTTTATTTGTATTTATTTATCTGACCTATCTATTTGATATAACGCAAATGGAAGACCTTTTCTCACCACATAATTGGATAAAAACAACAGTGAAGTCAATGAATGATTGACAGCCTGGAACTGTGTATTACCCTGTGGCACTGTGCAAGGAAAGCTAAGTTCAGTTGGTCAAAAATCAAGGTCTGTGAACCATTAACTTGATTAAGCTTAGTTCCAGTTTGAAACTATACAAAACTAGAACCTTCATATTAGAAAACTACAATGTAATGGTACATGTAACCTGAACACAGTGGTTTCCAACAAAATGACCTGATTCAGGATCGGCAAATTGTGTTGAGTTAGGGGTTTTGGGTAACTTGTCTTTTGTTTTGTGAGTCATTGGCTTGACAGAATATTCCGTATCATAATAACAGGACACCTTTTGTAATTCTCAGCTGTGCTGCAGACGCTTTCTTTTGTCCCATTCCTGATTTTGTACTTCCATCAGTTCCATCTTTCTTTTGTTGCTTTAATGAGTATAGTTTAATCATAATTCTTTTGTAGATTTCCACAATATATCACAATAAAGTCACTGCTGTTTCCAAAACTTCTTGTCTTCTCTGTATCAAGTAAAGCTGTTCCTTCAAGCACTGTATTGAGTTTCGTACATTCATAGAACATGCCAGAAAAATGAAATAATTTTAGATAACATAATAGTTTTTAGATTAGAGTCTAATTACTTTTCTTTACGTTTTGATGAATTTCATAAATAATGACAAAAAATATTTAAGAAAATTGTGTTAATTATCTAAAAAAATCTAAACACCAAAACATTCAAGACATGCCACGACGAATCCATCGACAACCTTGTTTCAGCCGACTCATATTTTGACTAGTTTGACAAAAGAACATTAATCACCCAGTTTTATCTTGTCCGGTAGAACACAAAATCGAATGACCAGCGTTCTGATGAATAGCACCCCCACACCCCACCCCCTATATGCCATTGAAGTAGAGCAGTCCATAAACTTGACACTGATGATAGGCAACGCCTAAACGACTGCAGAGTTTGTATACACACGCCCTCCGTCAAGATCAGATTCTGGCATCTACAACCCCCTTCCGATAGGTACAACCTGGGAATGTTTTAGCGTTGTTATCGACAAGGCACCATACGCGACCACTATTATACACATACCTTAATTACCGGCCAGGGGGAGCTAGGTCCACCCCCCCCCCCCCTCCCGGCCCCTCTTTCAGGGCCAAATGTTCCCCCATTATAGTGACAAAAGGAGCCCCTCTAAACTGAAAATTACTAGTCTTTCGGCGCGGGCTCCCTTTTTGAAGAATTCCTACAGACACACTTGGTGAATGAACGTGTGTTTTCACACTGCACTTTCAGGCTGCATAAACGCAAGCGGGCTCTCAGTATTTTACCGACACAGTAGACACTACATTTTTCTGTAAATTTATTCTTTTAACTCTAGCGCGTGGTACGTTTTCAGCCCATACACCCACTCCACCTATAGTTGCTAGTAAAACGGCTGTCGCTCATCATTTTATGGCGTAGCTTCTACTATATATAAGGGGTTTTGAAGGGGTAAATGGCGACACGTGACACAGACAGGCATAGTTGAAAAATCGACATTCGACATTGGCTCCAAATTTCCGACACGAAGGATCTGAAAAAAGCGACATCGACACAGATACATCTTAGAAAAGACGACAAGTCGTAAAAATCGACCGGTTCGGAGATGAACCACCATGACAGCTAATTTATTAATAATAACATGGACTGAATCTTAAGCAAATCGTGGCCGTTTGAGGTTGAGCATGTGTTATTTTGCTAAATATGTTAACCAAGTCAATCAATATCAAAGGGGAAGAACGACACCCAAAAACGATTATCGTGTAGCTTTTCGGTATTTCGTGAAATATATTATGGCGAATCTGCCTGGTTGCCTTAGCAGTGTCGATGAAATGTGGAAGTAATTATTCTGTTTCCAAAGGATATGTGCAATTAATTTCTCGTTTACATTTTACCTTTTGAAGTGACTGAGTTGTGTGAGTACATCCTTGGCTAGTTAAAGTATATAAATTAAAAAAAAATATGGTTGTGCGTCAACACTGTGCCGAGTGCGGAGTGGTCGCACTGGCGGGGTACGCAGGCTGTGGCCGCCCGCCGGTGGCAGCTCGTGAGGGACGGGGTGGGTGGCGGGTGGGGGTGTTTTCTGTGGGGGCTTGGTTTGTCACTTCGTTGAGGGGTGGAGTGGCAAACTTGAAAGGAGGCATTAAGTGAGGGATTAAGATTAAGTTACGGTCGAGATCGAGACATGCCCGCCGGCCCCCACGGGGTGTTAATTAAGCGGCTTAATGGTATGGGCTGTTTGAGATTGCATTGAAAGCAAAAAATCCAGAGGCGGGCACTGACGATACGAAATATCAATACGATACACTCATACGAATAATCAATAATATTAATAAGGCGGCGAGGCAGGAGCAGCAGTGGCAGGAAGGAACCGGGGGAGGCCAGCAGCAGCTGGAACCGCAGTCCGCACAGACCCAGTCGGCCAGGGGCTAGGCAGGGAGGTCGGCCTGGGGCACGTAGGGGACGGCGGCTTGGGGGACGTCAGGGTTTTTTTTAGGTTAAAATTTAAAACAAAGTATTTTCACTTTATTTATATCTTCCACTTCACTTCAAGACCTGTACACGATCTGTGCCTCGAAGTCCACTTGTCTTCCACTGAAAATAACAGCACACGATCCACTTTTCAGGTCTTCCATTTCACGCCCTGAAAATAACAGTACACGATCTGTGCCTTGAAGTCCAATTGTCAGGCCTTCTACTTCACGCCCTGAAAATAACAGTATACGATTAGCGCTATTAGATAACATCCTGCCGCGTCGGTCCACGCTAATCCCCAGACACACCCCCCTCCACCGTCCCTCTCCCTTCCCGCTACCTCAATCCCCCCCGGCGGCCACAGCCTATTGGCAGCTACAGCCATTGGCAGCCACAGCCTACGTGGACCGCACTGGCCACTCCTATTCGAGTGATTGACTCCACCTGTTCACTTGACACGTTGGCGCAAGTGCCCCCAGGTAAGCCCACTTCTCTAGGGGCACAACGGTAACAATGTTAAAATCCTTCGACGTTAGTAGGGAATCGACTGTAGTTTTTATTATGGTAATGTGTACTCGAACAATCATAGTGTTTACGTATTCTATATCTGTTCATACCTAGTTCTATCATCTGACATCAAAAAAGTGTGTCGACACTAAAGTCAGTCATAAATGCCGTAGACACTCGTTTAGGCCCATATTTTCCGCGAATTTGCCTCGATCACTCTCAAAATCCCTGACATGAAAAAGCAACACGAGACCATTTTAATGATAAGACTTACTAAACTTACGTTTGTACTGCAATGTTATTCTTTTTTATGACACAAACAATATTTCTCCATGCTGACACTCCATTGGCAGCAGACACACTTTAGCAAATAGACTAAATCACAGACAATGAAAGGCTCTGTAGTTGCCATGGCATCCTCGTGGCTGGTATATAGTAATTGGACCAGTGATTGCGCAGGTACCAGTGATTGCGCACCAAGCGAAAGGTGGTAAAAGTAATATGTAGATCATTTGGAATCTTACAAAACAGATGTCAATGTAGCTGTCACACATCATGCACATGAAGGCATCTGTCTGGTAAAAGTTTAGATACAAATTACTATAAATAAAATCAGATTGCGCAATCACTGGTCCACCTTCTATAAATATAGAGCATGTATTGTTCAAAGCACGTTCGACGCCATGGCAACCATTATTTTATGACGTGTGTTTTAGTATTTTGGCGACAGCGTTTTCTGCCAACGGAGTGTCAGCATGGAGAAATATTCTTTATGTCCTAAAAAAGGATAACATCGCATTACAAACGTAAGTTTGGTATCATTAAAATGGTCTAGTGTTACTTTCTCACATCAGGGATTTTGAGAGTGAACGAAGAATATTTAGCAGTATTTATGACTTTGACTAGGTTGTTTCGATTATATTTTCACGAAAAAATGTTGGAGCACACAACTGTTCCTGACAAGCCGGACGGGCGGATGCCGGTACCTGTGAATGCGACCTTGTTCCTCCTCTCCGTTAGCATATGACTCTCCGCTAGAGGGCCTTGTCAGTCGTTCACTTTGAACTTAAGGACAACAGCAGCGCCCTCTTTCTCACGTCATTGACAAAGTTTGGGACCCAGGCTACAAATGGTGGCGGGATTCGCCAGGTGGCGCTGCATACGCATGGCAGTTGGTAGGGAAAAGTCGCATGCTCCAACATTTGTTCGCGAAAATATGACTGGAACAATCTAGTGTTGACACACTTTTTTGATGTCGGAAGATAGAACAAGGTATATAGAATACGTAAGCACTACTATTGTACGCGCCCGCATTATAATAAAAGCTACAGTCGATTCCCTACTAACGTCAAAGGATTTTAACATCGTTACCGTTGTGCTCCTAGAGAAGCGGGCTTGCCTGGGGGCACTTGCGCCAAGGTGACACAGGGTCTCTAGACAGGACGGCCGTACAACCAGAACAGCTGTATGGTCTCCTCACCCCCTGCTTAGTATGAAACTTATAGTATGGGTGGGGGGAGGAGGTGGTTGGATGGGAGAGCTTTGAATTGGAATCATCAGAAAGCATGACTTGTAAATGTCTATGAAATAGATCTATTGCATCAAAAAATCCTCAGATCCTCGAAGAAGGCCAAGTAGTCCATTTTCACCCCTGACCTCAGTGTAAGCCTCCACCCCAGGCTGCCCAGTATGCATATGGCCACCCAATCGCTCCGGCTGCTAGCTTTAAGCACCCCTCCTCCCTCTATACCCCTCCCCTACCCCTATGGACTGCCTCCCCCCACCCACTCTAACCCATACATCTGTTCTGGTAGTATGGCTGTCCTGTCCATACACTGTTCACAGCACTTGTTTCACGCACACTGGGCATGGACAACATACCGTACGATTGGGCATTGTCAAACAGTGTATGCCTATTTTGACCATGGGACGTTTTGACCACTAGTGGGGTTAGGGGGTAAAGTTTGTGTTGGGCATGGTGTGGGGGGGTTTAGTGGTTAATGTTAATGTAGAGTCATGCCCAGGTGAAAAGGGATTGAAATAGGGTTCGGCATAACAGGGTCCGATGAGCTTGCTACCTGCCTGAAGTAGCGAGACAGGATCCCATTCATCCGCCTCATGAGGCCTATGCCCCCTTCCTGTTCACACTTCCACAGTCAAATCATCCACCGGTCAAAATGGACTGCAGTCAAAGTAGTCATACACCTTGTCAACAACTCATCTGGTCATCAACTTTTATTATTTCATACTTTGGCCACAGCACAGATACTCAGGTCATCTGATCACTGCAACTCATATTCAGTTGCATATTGTATTTATTCTGGACATTTAATTATATTTAACTGTACCATAATTTCTGGTGTATAAGTCGCACAGGTGTGTTTCTCCATGGCATTTTCAGAAGTCCAGTGTGTAATGGCGGATAAGTATGAAAAGGTCCCAGCAGAGCAGTGCGGTCAGTCCAATGGTAGGCCCAGTAGCTGCGGCCCTTCTGATTCTGTCTGGGAAGATGAAAATGACAACCAGCCAGCTCACTGCTGGGAAGATTACAAGAGCAATAAGGATTTCTCTGATGATGGAACAGTCACTTATTTCTGGTATGAATATGGCTGGTGATTGTAAATGTATACATCTACAACATTATTATTTCAATGTATTAGAATTGGCACATGTTTTGTATGAACAATCACAAACAATCTGGCATAAAATGTAGTCTATGTTCATGCACTCTTTTCAATGTGAAATTGTTTTCCTTAAAATTTGTTGCAAGTGTAAGCTTTCTCTTCACAGAAACCCAGTTTTGGGATAGCTCATTGGATGATAATTATTATGCAACAGGAATACTAATAGGATGACTACCTGTACTCTTGCAATATTTGTTGTAATGCTTGGCTCTGTATAATTAATATGGAAGCTAGCATGGCTATTACCAATACTCTTGTGATATTAGTTGTGCAAATTGTCTTCTTAGCATATATTGCTTCGTCTGAAATTTTTTAATGCTTTAGTGAATATCTTGAAGGTTAATTGTGATGTGTATCAGCAGTTGTTTTCTGTCAGGCGAGCCCATAGGATCACCACTCTTGTGATATTTAGCCTGGTGCTGGTGTATGTGGCTCTAGAAGAACCTGTGGCGGATTCAGAATACAATGCTAAAAGGTACTTGAACAAGTTGGAATATGCACCTTGTTTCTTTTATTCTGTACCATTTGTATACATTTTCCACTGGCCCCCAAAATTGTAGAATTATATTGTTGGCATAAGGTGATGGAAAAAGAAAACGTTGATGTTGCATTAAATAATGCATTCTAGAAATGTAACCATACTTGTAGTTCTATTTATATAATCCAAGAAAATAAGTGTTTTTTGTCAAATGTTGTTTGTGTTAGTATGTAGACTGGTTATTTTAAATTTAAATGTAATTGGGAAGTTTTGTTATGCAAAATACATGACCGCTATCAGTATATCTATATATATGAGTGTACTTGTATAAGTATAATATTTGTTAAAGTACAGTATTATCCTGTAATTTATGTACAGTGGCACCAGGTACCTTAGTTCGATCTCCGAAACCTAGATGCCAAACGTACATATAAAGCGCCAATAACAGCAACTTGAAGCAGAGGATAATCATTTTTAAATGACTAACATATCATATCGTGCTATATTGGATTACAGGGGACTGGTTGGAATTACAGCTGCCTTTGTGCTGTTTGGAGTAATTTTCACACCTGATGGACCATTTCGAAGACCACATCCAGGTAGGAAGAGTGTATTGTATCCATAATGGTGAGAGCAAAAAGCCCCAATTAAAGCTGCTCTGAGGTCTGTCTGGGTTCTGTCTTGAATATAAGTACATCCGCAAATGTATGCAAGGGCATCCATAAAGGTATGCAAGTACATCCATAAAGGTATGCAAGTACATCCATAAAGGTATGCAAGTACATCCATAAAGGTATACAAGTACATCCATAAAGGTATGCAAGTACATCCATAAAGGTATGCAAGTACATCCATAAAGGTATACAAGTACATCCATAAAGGTATACAAGTACATCCATAAAGGTATGCAAGTACATCCATAAAGGTATACAAGTACATCCATAAAGGTATGCAAGTACATCCATAAAGGTATGCAAGTACATCCATAAAGGTATGCAAGTACTTCCATAAAGGTATGCAAGTACATCCATAAAGGTATGCAAGTACATCCATAAAGGTATACAAGTACATCCATAAAGGTATGCAAGTACATCCATAAAGGTATGCAAGTACATCCATAAAGGTATACAAGTACATCCATAAAGGTATACAAGTACATCCATAAAGGTATGCAAGTACATCCATAAAGGTATGCAAGTACATCCATTAAGGTATACAAGTACATCCATAAAGGTATACAAATACATCCATAAAGGTATACAAGTACATCCATTAAGGTATACAAGTGCATCCATAAAGGTATACAAGTACATCCATAAAGGTATGCAAGTACATCCATAAAGGTATACAAGTGCATCCATAAAGGTATACAAGTACATCCATAAAGGTATACAAGTACATCCATAAAGGTATACAAGTGCATCCATAAAGGTATACAAGTACATCCATAAAGGTATACAAGTACATCTATAAAGGTATACAAGTGCATCCATAAAGGTATGCAAGTACATCCATAAAGGTATGCAAGTACATCCATAAAGGTATGCAAGTACATCCATAAAGGTAGATACGTACATCCATGAAGATATACAAGTACATCCATAAAGGTATACCGCTCCAAGCATAAATACACTAAAAACAGGCTTGGCGGACACTGGTCAAAGTAGTCTATGCGTGCTCGCCAACAAATGACGGACAAATGAAAGCTACCACAACGAAGAGTAAAGGGGCACTGCCGAGTTAGGTGGGAAAACTCTCCATCCTATGCCGACCACGTGGTCCCCAACACCTTACATGACGTCACGCCCCATCTGTTTCAGTGTTCTGGCGACTGATGTTGATGCTGAGTGTCGTCTACCAACTGGCTCTCATCTTCTTGTTGTTTCAAGTGAGTAGACGTTTACATGACTGTTTGCTTTGAGTATGACGCTTTAATCTCGGTAGGTCATATCATAATGGAAAGGGTCAATTAAGGGTGAGAGGAGCCATGTTTCCGGGAGTAACATGGGACAGACAATTGTACAGTGGGATTCGAACCTGTTTTTCTTTCTCTCTCTTAAAGTGATATTTACAGTGGTTTACTCGTAACTTTCAGCAACCACCGTGATGACACATGTGACTGCTTTCATTATTCGTTCATGTGGCAGTTAATTAACACGTACTTAGTTTATTTTGTAATCTGTAATCTGATTATGCAGGATAGAGACTTGCGTGTTCCAAGATGCTTTTGGAGTTGGATCCTCCTCCTTGTTACTTGTGACTTCACACTGTTACACTTGTACTTACAACGTGAACTTTCGATTTTGAATTTGAATTTTTTATTTCGACTGTCGTTTGCGTGAAGAAAAGAAACAACCGGTTGTGCCTTTTTATGTAGGACTCATAACTCTCTAGCTCAGTTTGTAAGCCTGCTGAGCTGCCGACCAACTACCGGTTAGGTCGTGGGTTCGCGCCTTATCGCCTGCATCAGCGGCATATTTCCCGCGACCCCATTTGATGAGTGTTTTGGCTCAGTTTGGCCTCCATGTGCACAGAAAATCACTTTCGTTGCAGAATGTGGACTATGCAAGGTCGATTCTGAAGAATATTGACCCCAAGCTGGGAGAACCCTTGCCCGAGAAGGACTACGGCGGGAACTGTAAGCTGTATGACGAGTCTCGTCCCGAGGACCCGTGGCACTATATCTGGGTGAGGGAGTCGGTCGCGAGACGTTTGTCTGTGGTGTGACGGGGCAAGGGCTACCACTGGGCAGGGTATAAGCCAGAGACCCGCCTCCGGCAGTTTCAATTTTGGCGGGCAGATTTTCAATTTGGCGGGCACTCGGGTGCCGTTCACTCGCCCAAACAGGGCCTTTTGGTCAGGAGGTTTAGAAGAAAATCATTGCGCTCACAATTTTATACGAACACTTTTTTTTACCAGCCGAAATTTTGGCTGGCAAAACCTAACTTCTGGCTAATACACCGCCACTGGGAAAGGTAGCGTACTCGACTGCATACCTACCTACCTTCGTCATGTCCCGATTATTGTGACGTACTACACATGTTTACACGTTTATCTGTTTGTCGCGTACTTGTGTAGTGATGCAATATTACAATTTTCGTAACTCGTGATGCTTGTTTACGCGATCGATCTTAAATATAACAAATGTTTGTATTACCTGTATTGATTTATGTCATCACTTCAATGTATGTTTCGGTTTCCTCTAAACCCTTTTTTGCTTGCACAGTGATAGGCGGCTTTAGTAGTATCGTGTCCTGTTCTAAATCGATTTACGGTATTGTTTTTATGATTCAGGACAAGATGGATGGATTTGTTGTGGTTCATTTCTTTGGATGGTGGCTTAAGGTAAGCTTAACGTTAACTGAGGTCCGTCGGATATAAAGTTATTTAATTTAATGGAAGCCAACTTAATGTTTAAAGCTTTAAATTACAGTGAAGATGCTAGGACCGCTCTATTAAAATGCTGCCGTATTTAATGGCACCGTTCATGTTGTCTAAATTGCATGTAGAAATGATCTAAACTAAAGAAAAACCCTTAAGACGCAGCCTTGGACAGTGCGCCACCGATCACGACTGTCTAAATTACCGTATTTTCTCCTGTATATGTCTCTTGTTTTTTTCAATCCGCGTCGCTTTCGCACAGTACTCAAAATGTGTCGGTGCAACGTATTTTTGGGTGCGACTTATATGCCGGTAATTACGGTATTCTGTTTCTAAGTGATGACATGGTGATCCTGTTTTACTAGTCTTAGACTTGGTTCTCACCTGTGACGTGTGATTCCTTGTAGACGCTCATCCTGCGCGACTACTGGTTGTGTCTGGTCATCAGCATCATGTTCGAATTCATGGAATATTCCTTGGAGCACCAGTTGCCCAACTTCAGCGAATGTTGGTGGGACCACGTGAGTACATCTTGAGTATACTTTATGAGTAATAATTAGCATTATAAAATCTACAATTATCCCGGTATTTATTGCTGCTCGGGTTATTTTGAATGTGCGGACGGCGAACCCCCTCTCTCTCTCGCGAAACCGGTCAAACCTAAGGCTCACAAAGAGAACGAATACGTAGCATTACATACTTGATGAAGTAATACTAATGTGTTATTTGTTTTTGGTTTCAGTGGTTGATGGATGCTATTCTATGTAACGGAGCCGGCATTTATCTGGGAATGAAGACTCTGAACTACCTGGACATGAAGACATATCACTGGCAGGGGATGTGGAATATACCGTCCTACAGGTACCATGGCCACCCCTCTAGTCCCCCTCTATTCCCCTTTGTCTGCTTTGTGACAGGGGTCTGGATGGTCGCTTATAATCAATTCTATGAAAGCCTTGCCGTTCACTGTGGGTGTTCGCTAGCACCTGTTAATTGATGAATGTAATGATAGAGGAGTGAATGGATTCCTTAATTGACCTGCTCATAGATTTGTTGATTGGCGTGCTGATGGATCTGTTGATTGGCGTGCTCATGGGTCTGTTGATTGGCGTGATCATGGGTCTGCTGATTGACGTGCTCATGGATCTGTTGATTGGCGTGTTGATTGATATCTTGATTGGTGTTGATTGGTAGAGGCAAGGTGACGCGGATCATGAAGCAGTTCACACCCTACTGCTGGATGGACTTCGACTGGCGTCCCACGTCCAGCCTGAAGCGATGGGTGCAGATGTTGTGGCTCATAACCATGGTGAGTACCGTGTTCCCACATGCCCGATCTGTGCCTACAGAACTTGCAAGCCTCAACAAGCTCGACGGTGTAAGAAACACCTTAAAATCGATGTATTTCAGATGGATATATGCGTACAGTGCTTGGTGATCAACAAAAGTGTGCTCTCATCAACGTTTATTATGGAATCCCAGTAATGCTTTTAATTCAAGTAATTTATATATTTGTATATTTAATATATATGTACAAGATATACAAAAATAGTTTAAAATAAACACAATATATGAAATAAATAAATTTAAAATTAACACGTCATATATCAATATTTTGATATATAAACGTGAAAGCTATCTGAGATTCCTGACATGTATTTCACAGGATCGAGTCCCTTTTGTCTGTAATGGGAACCGCAAGGAACCACAATCGGTACCAGTGTACACCGGTAGTATGACGTCATCACCAGAACGTTACATGTTGATGATTTGTCCCTGTTGTTCTGGTTCTCAGTCTACATATATATGTGTCCAGAAATTGCCACGTGGCCCAGTTATGTAATCTTAGACTATTAAGTAAGCACTATTAATGGTGTGTTTTCAGTTCCTGTTGGCGGAGCTGAACACATTCTACCTGAAGTTCGTGCTGTGGATCCCTCCGCCCCATTTCCTCTGCCTGGGGAGACTGGTGTTCTTCCTCTTCTGGGGCGCAATCGCCATGCGAGAGACCTTCCAGTATTTCGACGACCCGTGAGTGCATGTGCCAGGGTTGCCACAGTCTTGGGAAATCCTTGAACAAAAACTATAATGGAGAAGTCATTAAGAAAATTGTTATTTTTCAAAAATTCGTGGAAAGTGGTTTTAGTGGATACAAAGGAAAGGAAAAGTCATGGAATTCTATCCTACATTTTCACGGCTCATATATGTAGTTTTAGTGTAGATTTAGTGTCACAAACTTTGGCTACGGTACTTTTCCAATTTGGGAATTTGGAAATGATACAATACTTCCCCCTTTTTTCATTTATTACAAATATGTTTGTAATGGTTAATGCACCAGGCCGCAGCTACGTAAGTCATGGGTTCCAATCCCGGGGCCGAGGACCGAGTCTGGGGCATGTTATATCCATGCATCCTTCAGCGTTCTGGGAGGTTCCTTATCCGAGTTTATAGCTCTTGTGCGCAAAAACGCGGCTTAAAACACCAATTTAATTCCTGTCTGTAATTGCTTATGCCTATGTCTTAATTCAATTGAAAATCATTTGAAGTCTAGGGTGAGCCCGACACCTACTTTTGTAGCAACATACAAACTGAAATCATGCCAATTAGGAGGTTTGTTTCCATGCTGAAAGGCGTAGAAATCTCGTGGAACAATGGCGCCATCTGGTGTATCTGTGATATATCTATGACGTCACGGCATTTTTCTCTGTTGTTTATCTCTCAATGGCTTTACGGCATTGTTTTCTGATTACTGTATCTGTGACGTCACGGCATTGGTCTCTGTTGCCATACGTCAACGACGTCACGGCATTATTTTCTGCTGTCCGTGTCCGTGTCTTCTGATTACTGTATCAGTGACGTCACGGTATTGTTCTCTGATTACTGTGTCAGTGACATCACGGCATTGTTCTCTGTTGTCCGTACGGCATTGGTGTCACGGCATAGTTCACTGTTTCCCATGGTATCCAAACACATCCTATGCATGGTTAGAGACACGTTTACTTGTATGTATTAACTATTTGTAGGCACCGCCGTTATAAATTATAGAGTGTCGCTTTACGTTCCTCTCGGCAGTAACTGTAAGAAGTTCGGCATTCAGACCGGCCTGGTGGCCACCATCATCGTGACGGAAGTGCTACTCTCGCTCAAGTTCGGCTGGGAGACGGTGATGACGCCGTTTCCGCTGCACGTGGTCGTAGGGTGGATCGGCGGCTTGGTGCTTCTCTTCCTGTGGACCATCTGGCACTTCTACCTCCAGCGGCTGCTCAGGCACACAGAGCGCAAGCTCGACGACCCGGCCAACCAGGCGCGTAACAACAGCCACGTGGTCGCCGCCAACACCAAGGGTCGCCATGGCAACAAGCACGTGGCTGGCCACGGCGCGACGGGCTCTCAGCAGCGGGACGCCAACGGCTATGCACCCCCCGCCTCGTCAATTAGGTCAAGGTCACGGAGAGGCCATTAGCGAGGAGTAGTCAGTCCCGTTGGTTTGGTCGCGTGGCCTCTCGTCCTTTCACCCGTGTTGTCACCACCATTTCCCTGTTTTTCGCTCTGAGAACCCTTGGTCTATATTTTTCCAAACCTGGCTGGAGTTTAAATAAGCTATTTTGTGATGATATCAAGTGCTGTGTTCCGGAGACGCGAAGTATGTACCACCCCACCCGCCACGCCCTACCTTTTGTATGATGGGTATATATATATATATATATATAAAAGATTTATTTATAGACATATAAAGTTAGCGCTGGTACAAACTATTTCTTGACACCCTCCCGTATGTGTTGATGCTGCCGCGGTCTTGACTAATTAATTAACCGCCTTATTGAATCTCGTCGCACCAAATTATCTTGTAAACCTACA
Organism: Arenicola marina; assembly: GCA_964019135.1. NCBI lineage: Eukaryota > Metazoa > Annelida > Polychaeta > Arenicolidae > Arenicola > Arenicola marina. Next base: position 6,858,975 of record OZ025261.1, read on the forward strand.
TTTGCTGCGATTTAGCTCCCTCGTTGTTTTTTTCTATTTTATAACGCTACGGGGCTCGGATTTTACCAAGTTTTTGGTCTTTGTTCTTACCCTCTTGATATTCGACCTTGACATTGTATTGACAGTACCGTTCTTGCTGCTGCGCCCTCGGCCCATCTCACCCCAGTCTCTTTAATCTATGTGTGCCCAAGGGTGGCGTAGAACACCAATTCATCCATCTTCCCTAAGCTGGCTGAGCTGCAGAACCACAGATGCGCGTTGATCAAGGGATTGGGTCACATGAAGCGTAGTTTCCTATCTCGACCGACGTCAGTATGATGGCAACTTGTAGATCCTTTGAACAGACAACAACGGCATTTCCTCTGGATATCCTCACGAATGTGACTTATGTCCAGATGAAGTGAAAAATGTACTCCATTTATTTACTCTAAAGTGTACAATACTCATTGCATCGAGAGAACTGTATGTCGTCCGTTACTGTGTGTTTCCTACGCGCTGGACTCTCATCGAAGGTTTTTTTTGTAAAGAGTAGGGGATTCCCCCGGAGCTATGGCTCCTATCCGCCTTGACCCTTTCCATTGTCGCGATATGACCTACAGAGGTTAAAGCGCTAGCAAACGAAATAAACCCCTCGATAGGTTTGTGCAATATTAAAGTTAGATTTGGCGAGAAAACGATCTGAAATTAAATTATATGCTCGGCAAACACGGTATAACTGTGGGGGTTTGTCTGTTAACGTTGGTTCTCTCACTCTTTCATGTCTGCTGTGCGCGATATAATGTGTAAACATGGCTGATATTTTTACCCTCTCACGCTTTCATGTCTGCTGTGTGCGATATAGTGTGTAACATGGCTGATATTGTGACCCTTTCACTCTTTTATGGTGCTCCTCGCTCTCAACTCTCGCTCTCCACTCTCGTCGAATCTCGTGTCGCTGTCCGGGAAGTAATGTCACAACTCCCATACATCCGATACGTAAAGACAATACCAAGAACACGTGGTCACTCGGCAAATCTCTCCTATGTCATAGGTACGCATAATAACAGATACAAATAAGGTATAGTTGCGATATTTTTTACTGTATACATGTACAGATATACCTTATTGTGCGTACCGTAAGCCGAATTGTCGGAGCACAAATTATTCATTGGTAATGTGTGAAGTTTTTGTGATGGTATTCTGCTTTGTTAACTGATAATGGAGGTGTACCATTGTGTTTTGACAGCTGGACTATGCGTTATACGTTGTACTGACGGGATATATATATATATCTAATGTGTTACTTAATGCTGGTGACTTGCAGCTTATTAACGTAGGAGCGAAGATCCTTTGATTAAGCGTTAAAGTCCAGTTTTGATTTCGATTTGCGGAGGTCAATTTTGAAGTCTGCTGGGATATGCTGCAGCGATATATAGTGTTCGTATAAACACCTGCAAACGCATAGGATATCCATTGTGGATACGTTGATATTAACACCTACTTGTGAACGCGGCGAATCCAAGATGGCCGACAGTAACTATCTAATGTCATAGGCTCCTGTAGAAGGAAATAAAGCTCAACCTGCTGTAGATTAATCTCTGGCAGACGCTGCGCGACGCGTCACCTGTATATGCTGGCGCCATCTGGCGAATGATCTCGAAGGCGCGTGACTTATCCTTTAATCTTTGTGTCGCTTCATGTCGGTTAGCAGTGCTCTGCTTGTATCCCGATTTGTATCCCGGTGACACCATGAATAACTTGTGTATTGTAGGTGCACAACGCGAGTGTCTTGTACAATACAAGTGTACAGCGGGAGAGTGTTTGTACAATGTATGTGTACAGCGGGAGAGTGTGTGTACAATGTAAGTGTACAGCGGGAGAGTGCTTGTACAATGTAAGTGTACAGCGGGAGAGTGTTTGTACAATGTAAGTGTACAGCGGGAGAGTGTTTGTACAATGTAAGTGTACAGCGGGAGAGTGTTTGTACAATGTAAGTGTACAGCGGGAGAGTGTGTGTACAATGTAATTTTACAGCGGGAGAGTGTTTGTACAATGTAAGTGTACAGCGGGAGAGTGTGTGTACAATGTAATTTTACAGCGGGAGAGTGTTTGTACAATGTAAGTGTACAACGGGAGAGTGTACAATGAAGTGCACAACGGTAACGTTTTGTACAATGAAGTGCACAACGGTAACGTTTTGTACAATGAAGTGCACAACGGTAACGTTTTGTACAATTTAGGCTCAGAGCGGGAGATTTGTACAATGTAGTGTAAATCGGTGGCGTATTTTGTAAATTCAAGCTGTACACTTGATTGCACTAATTGGTTGCATTGTGTGGAAGTAACAACGGGCAAGGGTTCTGTATATCTGTAGGTACACTGCGGGCAAATGTTTGTATGTCTGTAGGTGTTCAACGGGCAAGGGTTCTGTATATCTATAGGTGTACTACGGGCAAATGTTTCTCTGTAGGTGTGTTACGGGCAATTGTTCTGTATATCTGTAGGTGTTCAACGGGCAAGTGTTCTGTATATCTGTAGATGTTCAACGGGCAAGTGTTTTGTATATATAGTAGGCGTTCAACGGGCTTGGTGATGGAACGTATCTTATGGAGCTACAACTATTTGTGGTGTTCCGTTTGGTTTCGAAACCGCGCCACATTCAGAACCCCGTTTTTGTTGTTACAAAGCCCGTAAGGCCAACCTGCGAGTGTCTTCATTTAGCTCACACAGGGGCTTTCTGGACCACGTGTCCCTGCGTTATTCACACGTGACCTGGTGCTGACACGTGGTCGGCACAACGTCGTCGGTAACGCTGCTTATTCCATAACCGTACACTGGCTTTAAGAGTTTAATTGTCTGCATATTATGATGAGGAATTGAGGATGCCACCTGATTTGCTACAAACATTGACTATTTCCAGTGATTATAGTCGAACAGTCGCTCATTAAAACACATCTTAGTTTACCATTCGGACCCCTTTCCGGGACCAGGTTCCACCCAGATTACGTGGTCAGGGTTTCTATGGTCGGTGCGATGGACATGCGCCATGGTGGATTTCGCCCAGAAGCAGACATGCGCATTAGAACGTCGGACCGTAGACTCACTATATTTACATCAACGTCTGAATTCACTCACAAAATATATACTCAACGCCTGAAGTCAGTCATTATATATATACTCAACGCCTGACGGCACTCACTAGATATATCCTCAACGCCTGAAGTCACTCACTAGATATATCCTCAACGCCTGAAGTCACTCACTGAATATATACTCAAGCCCTGAAGTCGCTCATTAGCCTTATATTAATGTCTAGTTCATACACCAGGGGACGAGACCATGCTATGTCTGTAGCCGATAGAACTGTTATTGGGCTAACCACAGGGAATCTTCTTGGCCTTAGCGTAATGCGATATGCCATGTACTTTAGTATATTTAAGTTTGGTAGTCTTTCGGAGTTGCCTGTTGACTCTTCAGTTGATCATACGCATGGACAAAATGGTAGTTGCCTAGGTTACGAGGGTGACACGAGCGTACGTTGCTACGTGCCGGAGAATCCTTGAAACGTTTCCGCGGAACGTCTTTTTGATATAAGATGTCTCTTCCGTTATTTTTACAAAACTGTTCCGGTCTAATCTTTATGTAAAGGTGATATTTTTACTTCTGCCATATTAAGGGCGAACGAAACGAAATATATTTCAACCATTTGTCAATGGAATGGTTCTTTAGGTCCTAAGTTTATTATTAATATTGATATTTGTCATAAAATTTGCCATGACGATGTTTTCGATGTCCGGACCAATGATCCAATGTGCCTACCTTACTGCATCGTCTCTTAGCAGGTGCCACGAACAGTTACCGTGTTGTACTGTGGTCCTTCTGGCTCCACCCGCCCCCACCCCCACCCCGGCCCCTGCCCCCACCCCCACCCCGGCCCCTGCCCCCACCCCCACCCCGGCCCCCACCCCCGTCTCGCCCCGCCTCCGCCCCCACACCCACCCCCAGCCCCGTCTCGCCCCAAATGTCCCTGCTGGGTCGCAGCAATGGAAGGTCTCCCTGATGATACCGAAATGATGACGTCACCACATGTGTCCGCATGTGCCTCTTGCCTGAGTGTTGTCCGTGTGTGTTCTGGTTCTGTCTTCATCCATACCTTCGGCTTGGGTCAGTGTCACGCCAGCGCTTTCGCTTCGTTCGTGTCGTCATTTGCATCGCAGTAAGTGATAGTAAGTATTTCAGGTTATGGCGTCAGTATATTTAATAGTTTCAAAACCGGTGAAGGAAAATAATACTGCTGTAGATATTTGACCGCTGAAATCGGCCTCCTCGTTTCGGACCTATTGCTGGATGTGAATATTAAAATAATATGTTGGTTACATATTCCTGCGATCATCATCGCTGCGACTTTAAGAGGACAAATTAATCCCTTTTAGTTAAGCGTTTTAACTGTTTTGAACTGCGGTGGTGTAATTTGTAGACAGCTGCATCATTATGTAAGGTCCCAGTCTGCTGTTCGCCGACTCGCCTGGCTTGGCTGATGGGTTAGCATTGAATCTTGTTGCTTTGCTTGGATCATGTATTAGCACTGAAGGTTGTTGCCTCTCCTGGTCTCATGAATGTTGTTTGATAAACGAGAATTGTTGATACCACAGCACATGTTTTAGTACCCTGCGTACAACACGGATAACGCAATTGAATTATAGATGTGTATTTTTGCACCAAGCTTAAATATAGATATATATATATATATATCTTGTACTTGCCTGCCGACCCGCTAATAGCAGACGTGATTTGTTAATAAAAAAACCGCGAAATGATCACTGCTGTGCGTTCTGTGTCTCTGTACTCTATGTCTGAATACCGCTGTTCGAAATTGGTGTTACGTTCCGAAAACGTCGGCAATATGTTTGCTTGTCATTGACGTCAATGAACAGTCATGAAGGTGTTATGGTAACAATATACACAGTAAAGGCAAGGTTCCAGTACTCTCATACTTATTTGCTAAAACTGCAAATATTCTAACTACATTCACCCAGCCCAAAGGTTCTCACATCCACATCTAACCTTAACGACATTGTGTTCGAATTGACGAGATATTGTTTTCGGAATAACAGTTCTTTTTTTCGAAATAAGTTATTGTTTTCGGAATAACGAGACATTGTCTTCGAAATGACAACAATGTCTTAAAATGACGAGTTATTGTTTTCGGAATAACAGTTAGTGCCTTCGTAACAACAGTTATTGTTTTCGGAATTACAGTGTCTTCGGAATAAGTTATTGTTTTCGGAATAACGAGACATTGTCTTGGAAATGACGAGATATTGTTTTCGAAATGACTACTTATTTATTGTCTTTGGAATGACGTAAGCGCCAGACTTATAACAACACTTGTTATGGTAACAATAAACACAGTAAAGGCAAGTGTAAGGTTCCCGTACTCTCACACCGAGTCTCTCATACTTATTTGTGAAAACTGCAAATATTCTAACCACTTTCACTCAGCGCCAAGGTTGTCTCACATCCACATCTAGCCTTATGATCACCTACAATCACGCGCTACACATCGATAATTATTTTCCTCGTTTTAAAGGTCGTTCTTTTTCATGTTAGGCCGCACCATTGTTTGGGCATAGCTCACGTATGGCTCACGCCTACCAATTACTTCTGTAAGTGGTCCATCTCGTGGGCTCTATCTAACATGGAAGATGATGGCCCGGTTTTATATGTAGGAATACATCCCAACCGATCCTGCTTCAGGTTCGTGGCGTCCTTGGCCGAAGTGTCATTCGGCTATTATCGGCAAACGTCGTACCATTTCGGTGATGGAGTCCATTTGTCGCTTCCATTCGATGATTTGAGGGATCCTCCATTAATTGAGTCCGGCTTCCTCGTTGGAATTTTCGTCTCCGAATTTTCTCTTCAAAGTGGATGATCAAGCGGTGAAAATAGAACTTCCACAGTGTGTAGAGGACGAAGCACGTGATAGTAAGTCCGCAGAGAATGGCCACGTGTGTTGGGAGTGGCTTACGCACCGTGTCCCAGTCGAACTTGAGCACGATCATAGTCTCGGTGATTGTAATCACCATATGCATCCACAGCTGGGTGCCGATCTTTGTGCATTTCCTGAAATAGTGGACCGCATTAAAATAATTTACAAACACATGATATCATGTGGGATGTCTCTGTCTGGTGATTGTATGATGTCAATTGTTGTATATATATATACATTTATACATAAATAGCGGCAGCCTGCAGTGGCGCCATCTGCGGCCACTGCATCAACTTGTACTCACTCGTCGTCCAGGTACTGGTAGAACTCCCTGAGGCCCACGGCCGCCCACAGCAGCAGGAAGACCAGTCTCCCCAGACACAGGAAGTGGGGCGGGGGCACCCACAGCACAAACTTCAGGTAGAAGGTGTTCAGCTCCGCCAACAGGAACTGAAAACACACCATGAACAGTGTTTATTGAATAGTCTGTGTAAGATCATATGATTGGGCCACGTGGCAAGTTTTGAACACATCTATACTGAAAACCAGAACTGACCGTGGCTATGACTTAACACATACATACTGTGAACCAGGACTGACCGTGGCTATGACTTAACACATACATACTGTGAACCAGAACTGACCGTGGCTATGACTTAACACATACATACTGTGAACCAGGACTGACCGTGGCTATGACTTAACACATACATACTGTGAACCAGGACTGACCATGGCTATGACTTAACGCATACATACTGTGAACCAGGACTGACCGTGGCTATGACTTAACACATACATACTGTGAACCAGGACTGACCGTGGCTATGACTTAACACATACATAATGTGAACCAGGACTGACCATGGCTATGACTTAACACATACATACTGTGAACCAGGACTGACCGTGGCTATGACTTAACACATACATAATGTGAACCAGGACTGACCGTGGCTATGACTTAACACATACATACTGTGAACCAGGACTGACCGTGGCTATGACTTAACACATACATACTGTGAACCAGGACTGACCGTGGCTATGACTTAACACATACATACTGTGAACCAGGACTGCCCGTGGCTATGACTTAACACATACATACTGTGAACCAGGACTGACCGTGGCTATGACTTAACACATACATACTGTGAACCAGGACTGACCGTGGCTATGACTTAACACATACATACTGTGAACCAGGACTGCCCGTGGCTATGACTTAACGCATACATACTGTGAACCAGGACTGACCGTGGCTATGACTAAACACATACATACTGTGAACCAGGACTGACCGTGGCTATGACTAAACACATACATACTGTGAACCTGAGGACTGACCGTGGCTATGACTTAACGCATACATACTGTGAACCAGGACTGACCGTGGCTATGACTTAACGCATACATACTGTGAACCAGGACTGCCCGTGGCTATGACTTAACACATACATACTGTGAACCAGGACTGACTGTGGCTATGACTTAACACATACATACTGTGAACCAGGACTGACCGTGGCTATGACTTAACACATACATACTGTGAACCAGGACTGCCCGTGGCTATGACTTAACACATACATACTGTGAACCAGGACTGCCCGTGGCTATGACTTAACACATACATACTGTGAACCAGGACTGACCATGGCTATGACTTAACACATACATACTGTGAACCAGGACTGACCGTGGCTATGACTTAACACATACATACTGTGAACCAGGACTGACCGTGGCTATGACTTAACGCATACATAATGTGAACCAGGACTGACCGTGGCTATGACTTAACACATACATAATGTGAACCAGGACTGACCGTGGCTATGACTTAACACACACATACTGTGAACCAGGACTGCCCGTGGCTATGACTTGACACATACATACTGTGAACCAGGACTGACCGTGGCTATGACTTAACACATACATACTGTGAACCAGGACTGACCGTGGCTATGACTTAACACATACATACTGTGAACCAGGACTGACCGTGGCTATGACTTAACACATACATACTGTGAACCAGGACTGACCGTGGCTATGACTTAACACATACATACTGTGAACCAGGACTGACCGTGGCTATGACTTAACACATACATACTGTGAACCAGGACTGACCGTGGCTATGACTTAACACATACATACTGTGAACCAGGACTGCCCGTGGCTATGACTTAACACATACATACTGTGAACCAGGACTGCCCGTGGCTATGACGTAACACATACATACTGTGAACCAGGACTGACCATGGCTATGACTTAACACATACATACTGTGAACCACGACTGACCATGGCTATGACTTAACACATACATACTGTGAACCAGGACTGCCCGTGGCTATGACTTAACACATACATACTGTGAACCAGGACTGACCATGGCTATGACTAAACACACAATGAGAACCAGGACTGACCACGGCTATGACTGAATACACAATGAGAACCAGGACTGACCATGGCTATGACTGAACACACAATGAGAAGCAGGACTGACCGTGGCTATGACTGAACACACAATGAGAAGCAGGACTGACCGTGGCTATGACTGAATACACAATGAGAACCAGGACTGACCATGGCTATGACTGAATACACAATGAGAACCAGGACTGACCATGGCTATGACTGAACACACAATGAGAAGCAGGACTGACCGTGGCTATGACTGAACACACAATGAGAGCCAGGACTGACCATGGCTATGACTGAACACACAATGAGAAGCAGGACTGACCGTGGCTATGACTGAATACACAATGAGAACCAGGACTGACCATGGCTATGACTGAACACACAATGAGAAGCAGGACTGACCGTGGCTATGACTGAACACGTACATACTGTGAACCAGGACTGACCATGGCTATGACTGAACACACAATGAGAGCCTGAGGACTGACCGTGGCTATGACTGAACACACAATGAGAGCCAGGACTGACCGTGGCTATGACTGAATACACAATGAGAACCAGGACTGACCATGGCTATGACTGAACACACAATGAGAAGCAGGACTGACCGTGGCTATGACTGAACACACAATGAGAGCCAGGACTGACCATGGCTATGACTGAACACACAATGAGAAGCAGGACTGACCGTGGCTATGACTGAATACACAATGAGAACCAGGACTGACCATGGCTATGACTGAACACACAATGAGAACCAGGACTGACCATGACTATGACTGAACACACAATGAGAACCAGGACTGACCATGGCTATGACTGAACACACAATGAGAACCAGGACTGACCATGGCTATGACTGAATACACAATGAGAGCCAGGACTGACCATGGCTATGACTGAACACACAATGAGAACCAGGACTGACCATGGCTATGACCGAACACACAATGAGAAGCAGGACTGACCATGGTTATGACTGAATACACAATGTGAACCAGGACTGACAATGGCTATGAGTGAACACACAATGAGAACCAGGACTGACCATGGCTATGACTGAACACACAATGAGAATCAGGACTGACCATGGTTATGACTGAATACACAATGAGAACCAGGACTGACCATGGCTATGAGTGAACACACAATAAGAACCAGGACTGACCACGGCTATGACTGAACACATGCTGATGTAGCGCTTGAGACTGGATGTGGGTCGCCAGTCGAAGTCTGTCCAGAAGTAGGGCGTGAACTGCTTGAGGACTCTAGACACTTTGCCCCTGAAACGTGAGCGACGCAAAGTCAGTGTGGAATATGATTCAAGGTCACCGTGATGCGTTTAACGACATGTCACTTAAACACCTTTCTACATTTAATGATGGTTTCAGTTGTAACATACTTGAGTATAACTAAATTAATAGAAACAGACGGGTTGGAAGGGAACAGTACCTGCCACCAACGTCCTGTCTACAATGAAATTATGCACCAGCGACCGTATTCATAATCCCCTCGTAAGTTACGCACGAAAAGTGCGTTTTTATCTTAGCCTCACCAGCTCGTTGTGGAGGTGCTCATGATCAAGAAGTCGTCTTCAATATAATTATAGCACTTTCTTAATTCTGAAAATCCACTTTTTGGGTGACTACATATGTATTTTGAACCCGATAATCGCGCGACAAATCTTCCACTTAGCGCTAAGTCTAGTGGCGTAGCCTAAGTGGTGATTATGAATACGGACCCAGCAGCTTAATTAGTCATTATTGTAGTAGTCAAGGAAATAGTAGTGTTGATTATGTTTTGTGTTCTTCGCCTTTGTTTTGTAAGCTGACGAATCTTGTTGTTTATGATGTAGCACAAACTATATCGGGTCATATTGTCGTGTAAATGGCGTACCCGTAAGGATCCGTACGACTAGGCCATTCCACAGCCTCACCACCGCGCGCTATGTGTGAGTGCGCGGGTCACGCCACGATGCGGGTGGGGGGGGGGGTGGCTGTGAACGAGATTACCTGCACGACATGCCTGCATCTCACCTGTATGTCGGAATGTTCCACATTCCTCGCCAATGATAGGTCTTCACTGACAGGTAGTTCAGAGTCTTCATCGCCAGATAAATGCCAGCCCCATTGCATATCAAGGCGTCCATGATCCACTGCAGGAAAACAGCAACCCGAAAATCATAGAAATGTTGCATTGCTATGCATAATACTTCAAAGACAGTGAAGGCGGAATCAAATAGGTCTGCCTTCGACAACTTCAAACAATAGTTACGTATCGTATGTCTGAGTGAGTCGCTTGCAGGCTCGGGAAAACATAATTCTTTGGTGATTTGAATGTTTATTACGCACGTGTTAGTTATAATATCCGCCTTGAATTAAAACCGAAGCGATGCAGAGGATTGGCATGTTTAATGACCCTGCTCATTGGCAACCCTTGGAGGGGGACCTCAGAAAACAACTGATGTATACATTTAAAACAGGTTGATTGAAAATAATGATACGACTGAGTGTTATCATCAGTGGTCAGTGACAACGCGAGAACACTCACGTGATCCCACCAACACTCGCTGAAGTTGGGGAGTTGGTGATCCAGAGTGTACTCCAGGAGTTCGAACATGACGCTGATGACCGTGCAGAGCCAGTAGTCCCGCAGAACCAGCGTCTGGTAGCGGTAACCAAGAGAAACGCACCAAGGTCATAAAAGTCACGTATTTATTTTTTCAAGTATTGATATTTTTTATATATGACACCAGATGACATATATAACAATTTATATGTTTATATATATTGAGCACAATTAGGACATAACAAGACAGGCAGAACTTGACAATTACAAAATAACAAGGCAAAATACCGACACTTAACAAAACAAGATATACTGTGGTATGGTTGCAAATATGGTGTTGTATTTCAGATGGTAAGGACGATTCGCACCTTAGCGTACCAGCCGAAGAAGTGAACCAGAACAAAGCCATCCATCTTGTCCTATGGGGAGAGAAATGGAAAGTGAGTCATTGGTGCGCATCATATTGGTAAATAATCCTTGCATTTTACATTTCGTAAATATGTTAAAATGTACAGACGCGACTGGCTACAGAGTATAACATATAACAACTGGGAACCAACGCTACATTTCGTTGCCGAATTTCTGTATCCCGCGTAGGACAATGCTGCCCTCTACTGGCTGAGTAATTCAGCCACCCATGCGCAGAAAGCAGGCATGTGTGCTTGATACGTATGAGTGATTCCTTTAACAGATAGACCCACTGCTCTATGCGGATTCTACGGAATTGGGTACCGAATTGAATACATTGGTCATCCGCCACTGGTTGAACCACACATTAAACTGATATGGGTCGTCGCTAAATTTTCGGGCGGTGCAATGAGGCACGGGTTCCGGATTGTAGGGAAGCAGGAGGACGAGGTGGATTCTCAAATCGAATATGACATAAAAGGGCCTAATTTCGTCCAAATTATGTAATTTTTCCTCAGCACAGCGGGAAATATGGGAAATAAAGTGGGATTCCGTCTGTCCTTCCATTTGGTAGGCGATATTATAAGGATGTATAACCCTTCTGAATCGCGAATTCCCAATAATTAGGGAGAATAATATCGAATCTACAAGATGAGGACTGCCCAAAACCGGGCGCTAAAAAAAACACTCTTAAAGGTGGTATCGCGATTATCGAGGAACTCACAGACTGCTAATAACGGATCGCGGTAAATAGGCAAAGGGTCTCCACGTTGAACCAGGAATTGTACGGATAACGATCCCCACAAATTGCCAACAGCTTAATCGTGGCCAGAACACTCAATGCGAGTGTTGTGGATACTCCACTGTCCACAACACTCCACTTTAAACACCACTTCACTGAATTATCTCACTGAATTACTCCACTGAAGTACCGGGCCGGCCCCCCTCTATCATTAGACACTATACCGTGACGACGCTCACCCTGACGTTGTGGAACGGGTCGTCTGGCTTCTCCGAGTCGTATACGAGGCAGTTCCCGCCATAATCTTTCTCCGGAAGTGGCGTTCCTAGCGTCGGGTCCAGGTGTTTGAGCAGCTGCCTCGCGTCGTCTGCCGTCTGCAGACAAACGCCGCGTCATAACGTCACGTGACCATTACGGGGCCAAAGTTCATCGGGACAAGTGACGGCTAGGCACGTGGTAGTGTTAAAATTGCATTAACTCATATGAACAAAACATATGACAATGGGTAATCCCAGAAGTGTTGTGAATATAATGCCAGCCGGAGTTAAAATACGTAGGAAGACGGTATTTATGTTACACAAGGTACGAGCCTGCATAAGGGTGTCTGTACTTTAGTTTAATTGGCTTCAAGCGATTTATGATAACATAAGCACAATAAATGTAAGTCTTACCTGAAATAACAGGAATATCAACGCTAATTCATACAAAATGCTGAATATCAATAACAGCTTCCAAAACGCTGAAAAGACAAAGGGTAAAATTAAAATCTGAGTGACACACACATCAATAAATATACAGGTAGAGATACTTATACATCCACAGTTTGCCACCTCAGTATCATACACAAGTCGTATGGCACGATACAGCCACAAGTGGTCCAATAATAATAATAATAATAATAATAATAATAATAAAATGAAATCAATTGGGAATGAACAGTATGATTTAAAGCTCATCACGGACTGTTGCTAGGTGGAAACTATAGTACAGAATCATCAGTTAAATATTCTAAGACAATGTTGGCAATTCCTGAACGAACGCTATCCAGAAATCTGGAAGGAATGACTGGCGCCATTTAATCTCAAGTTGTCCTGAACTTACCGGGATGTGGTCGCCGGAAAGGTCCATCCGGAATGTGGGTGAGTCCGAGAACCACAAGGACCACGACACAGGCCCCCAGACCTCTGGAAGCAGGACGCACGGCACTAAAGACCAGGATGAATTGGTGTTTTAGGCCGCTTTTGGGCGCACAAGGGGCTAAAATGTCCAACGGATCTCCCGGGACCACTGACCATGATCAAATGGATGACACATGTCGCCAGATTAGGCGCCCGGGCCTGGATAGAATCTATTGATCTGGAGTCTAGTGCGCTAACCACTACACCAGAGATGCCACCAGGACCTATTGATCTGCGGTCTAGTGCCCTAAACACAACGCCAGGGAGGCCCCAGGACCAATTGATCTGTGGTCTAGTGCGCTAACCACTACACCAGGGAGGCCCCCAGGACCTATTGATCTGCGGTCTAGTGCCCTAAACACAACGCCAGGGAGGCCCCAGGACCAATTGATCTGCGGTCTATTGCGCTAACCACTGCAACAGGGAGGCCTCCAGGACCTATTGATCTGCGGTCTAGTGCGCTAACCACTACACAAGGGAAACCCCAGGACTTATTGATCTGCGGTCTAGTGCCCTAACCACAACGCCAGAGAGGCCCTCAGGACCTATTGATCTGTGGTCTAGTGCGCCAACCACTATACCAGAGATGCCACCAGGACCTATTGATCTGCGGTCTAGTGCGCTAACCACTACACCATGGAGGCCCCCATGAGCTATTGATCTGTGGTCTAGTGCGCTAACCACTACACTAGGGAGGCCCCTAGGACCTATTGATCTGCGGTCTAGTGCGCTAACCATTACACCAGGGAGGCACCCAGGACCTATTGATCTGCGGTCTAGTGCGCTAACCACTACGACAGCGAGGCTCCCAGGACCTACTGATCCGCGGTCTAGTGCGCTAACCATTACACTAGGGAGGCCCCCAGGACCTGATGATCTGTGGTCTAGTGCGCAAACCACTACACCTAGGAGGCATCTAGGACCTACTGATCTGCGGTCTAGTGCGCTAGCCACTACACCAGGGAGGCCCCCGGGACCTATTGATCTGTGGTCTAGTGCGCTAACCACTACACCACCATAATTATACATAGGGCCGCCGTGTGCTGACGGACACAATACTGACATGTATAATTACACATAGGGCCGCCGTGTGCTGACAGACACAGTACTGACATGTATAATTATACATAGGGCCGCCGTGTGCAGATAGACACAGTACTGATATGTATAATTATACATAGGGCCGCCGTGTGCTGACAGACACAGTACTGACCTGTATAATTATACATAGGGCCGGTATGTGCTGACAGACACAGTACTGGCATGTATAATTATACATAGGGCCGCCGTGTGCAGATAGACACAGTACTGATATGTATAATTATACATAGGGCCGCCGTGTGCTGACAGACACAGTACTGACCTGTAAAATTATACATAGGGCCGGTATGTGCTGACAGACACAGTACTGACATGTATAATTATACATAGGGCCGCCGTGTGCTGACAGACACAGTACTGACATGTATAATTATACATAGGGCCGCCGTGTGCTGACAGACACAGTACTGACATGTATAATTATACATAGGGCCGCCGTGTGCAGATAGACACAGTACTGATATGTATAATTATACATAGGGCCGCCGTGTGCTGACAGACACAGTACTGACCTGTATAATTATACATAGGGCCGGTATGTGCTGACAGACACAGTACTGGCATGTATAATTATACATAAGGCTGCCGTGTGCTGACAGACAAAGTACTGACATATATAATTATACATAGGGCCGGTATGTGCTGACAGACACAGTACTGACATGCATAATTATACATAGGGCCGCCGTGTGCAGATAGACACAGTACTGACATGTATAATTATACATAGGGCCGGCGTGTGCTGACAGACACAGTACCAACCTGTATAATTATATATAGGGCCGCCGTGTGCTGACAGACACAGTACTGACGTGTATAATTATACATAGGGCCGCCGTGTGCAGATAGACACAGTACTGATATGTATAATTATACATAGGGCCGCCGTGTGCTGACAGACACAGTACTGACATGTATAATTGTACATAGGGCCGCCGTGTGCTGGCAGACACAGTACTGACATGTATAATTACACATAGGGCCGCCGTGTGCTGACAGACACAGTACTGACATGTATAATTATACATAGGGCCGGTATGTGCTGACACACACAGTACTGGCATGTATAATTATACATAGGGCCGCCGTGTGCTGACAGACACAGTACTAACATGTATAATTATACATAGGGCCGGTATGTGCTGACAGACACAGTACTGACATGTATAATTATACATAGGGCCGCCGTGTGCAGATAGACACAGTACTGATATGTATAATTATACATAGGGCCGCCGTGTGCAGACAGACACAGTACTGGCATGTATAATTATACATAGGGCCGCCGTGTGCTGACAGACACAGTACTGACATGTATAATTATACATAGGGCCGGTATGTGCTGACAGACACAGTACTGACATGTATAATTATACATAGGGCCGCCGTGTGCAGATAGACACAGTACTGATATGTATAAGTATACATAGGGCCGCCGCGTGCAGATAGACACAGTACTGATATGTATAATTATACATAGGGCCGCCGTGCGCTGACAGACACAGTACTGACATGTATAATTATACATAGGGCCGGTATGTGCTGACAGACACAGTACTGACATGTATAATTATACATAGGGGCGCCGTGTGCTGACAGACACAGTACTGACATGTATAATTATACATAGGGCCGCCGTGTGCTGACAGACACAGTACTGACCTGTATAATTATATATAGGGCCGCCGTGTGCTGACAGACACAGTACTGACGTGTATAATTATACATAGGGCCGCCGTGTGCAGATAGACACAGTACTGATATGTATAATTATACATAGGGCCGCCGTGTGCTGACAGACACAGTACTGACATGTATAATTGTACATAGGGCCGCCGTGTGCTGGCAGACACAGTACTGACATGTATAATTACACATAGGGCCGCCGTGTGCTGACAGACACAGTACTGACATGTATAATTATACATTGGGCCGGTATGTGCTGACAGACACAGTACTGGCATGTATAATTATACATAGGGCCGCCGTGTGCTGACAGACACAGTACTGACATGTATAATTATACATAGGGCCGGTATGTGCTGACAGACACAGTACTGACATGTATAATTATACATAGGGCCGCCGTGTGCAGATAGACACAGTACTGATATGTATAATTATACATAGCGCCGCCGCGTGCAGATAGACACAGTACTGATATGTATAATTATACATAGGGCCGCCGTGCGCTGACAGACACAGTACTGACATGTATAATTATACATAGGGCCGGTATGTGCTGACAGACACAGTACTGACATGTATAATTATACATAGGGCCGCCGTGTGCTGACTGACACAGTACTGACATGTATAATTATACATAGGGGCGCCGTGTGCTGACAGACACAGTACTGACATGTATAATTATACATAGGGCCGCCGTGTGCTGACAGACACAGTACTGACATGTATAATTATACATAGGGCCGCTGTGTGCTGACAGACACAGTACTGACATGTATAATTATACATAGGGCCGCCGTGTGCTGACAGACACAGTACTGACATGTATAATTATACATAGGGCCGCCGTGTGCTGACAGACACAGTACTGACATGTATAATTATACATAGGGCCGCCGTGTGCTGACAGACACAGTACTGACCTGTATAATTATACATAGGGCCGCCGTGTGCTGACAGACACAGTACTGACATGTATAATTATACATAGGGCCGCCGTGTGCTGACAGACACAGTACTGACATGTATAATTCTACATAGGGCCGCCGCGTGCTGACAGACACAGTACTGGCATGTATAATTATACATAGGGCCGCCGTGTGCAGATAGACACAGTACTGATATGTATAATTATACATAGGGCCGCCGTGTGCAGATAGACACAGTACTGATACGTATAATTATACATAGGGCCGCCGTGTGCTGACAGACACAGTACTGACATGTATAATTATACATAGGGCCGCCGTGTGCTGACAGACACAGTACTGACATGTATAATTATACATAGGGCCGCCGTGTGCTGACAGACACAGTACTGACATGTATAATTATACATAGGGCCGCCGTGTGCTGACAGACACAGTACTGACATGTATAATTATACATAGGGCCGGTATGTGCTGACAGACACAGTACTGGCATGTATAATTATACATAGGGCCGCCGTGTGCTGACAGACACAGTACTGACATGTATAATTATACATAGGGCCGGTATGTGCTGACAGACACAATACTGACATGTATAATTATACATAGGGCCGCCGTGTGCAGATAGACACAGTACTGATATGTATAATTATACAAAGGGCCGCCGCGTGCAGATAGACACAGTACTGATATGTATAATTATACATAGGGCCGCCGTGCGCTGACAGACACAGTACTGACATGTATAATTATACATAGGGCCGGTATGTGCTGACAGACACAGTACTGACACGTATAATTATACATAGGGCCGCCGTGTGCTGACTGACACAGTACTGACATGTATAATTATACATAGGGGCGCCGTGTGCTGACAGACACAGTACTGACATGTATAATTATACATAGGGCCGCCGTGTGCTGACAGACACAGTACTGACATGTATAATTATACATAGGGCCGCTGTGTGCTGACAGACACAGTACTGACATGTATAATTATACATAGGGGCGCCGTGTGCTGACAGACACAGTACTGACATGTATAATTATACATAGGGCCGCCGTGTGCTGACAGACACAGTACTGACATGTATAATTATACATAGGGCCGGTATGTGCTGACAGACACAGTACTGGCATGTATAATTATACATAGGGCCGCCGTGTGCTGACAGACACAGTACTGACATGTATAATTATACATAGGGCCGGTATGTGCTGACAGACACAGTACTGACATGTATAATTATACATAGGGCCGCCGTGTGCTGACTGACACAGTACTGACATGTGTAATTATACATAGGGCCGCCGTGTGCTGACTGACACAGTACTGACATGTATAATTATACATAGGGCCGCCGTGTGCTGACAGACACAGTACTGACCTGTAAAATTATACATAGGGGCGCCGTGTGCTGACAGACACAGTACTGACATGTATAATTATACATAGGGCCGCCGTGTGCTGACAGACACAGTACTGACATGTATAATTATACATAGGGCCGCTGTGTGCTGACAGACACAGTACTGACATGTATAATTATACATAGGGGCGCCGTGTGCTGACAGACACAGTACTGACATGTATAATTATACATAGGGCCGCCGTGTGCTGACAGACACAGTACTGACATGTATAATTATACATAGGGCCGGTATGTGCTGACAGACACACTACTGGCATGTATAATTATACATAGGGCCGCCGTGTGCTGACAGACACAGTACTGACATGTATAATTATACATAGGGCCGGTATGTGCTGACAGACACAGTACTGACATGTATAATTATACATAGGGCCGCCGTGTGCAGATAGACACAGTACTGATATGTATAATTATACATAGGGCCGCCGCGTGCAGATAGACACAGTACTGATATGTATAATTATACATAGGGCCGCCGTGCGCTGACAGACACAGTACTGACATGTATAATTATACATAGGGCCGGTATGTGCTGACAGACACAGTACTGACATGTATAATTATACATAGGGCCGCCGTGTGATGACTGACACAGTACTGACATGTATAATTATACATAGGGCCGCTGTGTGCTGACAGACACAGTACTGACATGTATAATTATACATAGGGGCGCCGTGTGCTGACAGACACAGTACTGACATGTATAATTATACAAAGGGCCGCCGTGTGCTGACAGACACAGTACTGACATGTATAATTATACATAGGGCCGCCGTGTGCTGACAGACACAGTACTGACCTGTATAATTATACATAGGGCCGCCGTGTGCTGACAGACACAGTACTGACATGTATAATTATACATAGGGCCGCCGTGTGCAGATAGACACAGTACTGATATGTATAATTATACATAGGGCCGCCGTGTGCAGATAGACACAGTACTGATATGTATAATTATACATAGGGCCGCCGTGTGCTGACAGACACAGTACTGACATGTATAATTATACATAGGGCCGCCGTGTGCTGACAGACACAGTACTGACATGTATTATTATACATAGGGCCGCCGTGTGCTGACAGACACAGTACTGACATGTATAATTATACATAGGGCCGGTATGTGCTGACAGACACAGTACTGGCATGTATAATTATACATAGGGGCGCCGTGTGCTGACAGACACAGTACTGACATGTATAATTATACATAGAGCCGCCGTGTGCTGACAGACACAGTACTGACCTGTATAATTATACATAGGGCCGCCGTGTGCTGACAGACACAGTACTGACATGTATAATTATACATAGGGCCGCCGTGTGCTGACAGACACAGTCCTGACATGTATAATTCTACATAGGGCCGCCGCGTGCTGACAGACACAGTACTGACATGTATAATTATACATAGGGCCGCCGTGTGCAGATAGACACAGTACTGATATGTATAATTATACATAGGGCCGCCGTGTGCAGATAGACACAGTACTGATATGTATAATTATACATAGGGCCGCCGTGTGCTGACAGACACAGTACTGACATGTATAATTATACATAGGGCCGCCGTGTGCTGACAGACACAGTACTGACATGTATTATTTTACATAGGGCCGCCGTGTGCTGACAGACACAGTACTGACATGTATAATTATACATAGGGCCGGTATGTGCTGACAGACACAGTACTGGCATGTATAATTATACATAGGGCCGCCGTGTGCTGACAGACACAGTACTGACATGTATAATTATACATAGGGCCGGTATGTGCTGACAGACACAGTACTGACATGTATAATTATACATAGGGCCGCCGTGTGCAGATAGACACAGTACTGATATGTATAATTATACATAGGGCCGCCGCGTGCAGATAGACACAGTACGGATATGTATAATTATACATAGGGCCGCCGTGCGCTGACAGACACAGTACTGACATGTATAATTATACATAGGGCCGGTATGTGCTGACAGACACAGTACTGACATGTATAATTATACATAGGGCCGCCGTGTGCTGACAGACATAGTACTGACATGTATAATTATACATAGGGCCGCCGTGTGCTGACAGACACAGTACTGACATGTATAATTATACATAGAGCCGGTATGTGCTGACAGACACAGTACTGGCATGTATAATTACACATAGGGCCGCCGTGTGCAGATAGACACAGTACTGACATGTATAATTATACATAGGGCCGGTATGTGCTGACAGACACAGTACTGACATGTATAATTACACATAGGGCCGCCGTGTGCAGATAGACACAGTACTGATATGTATAATTATACATAGCGCCGCCGTGTGCTGACAGACACAGCACTGACATGTATAATTGTACATTGGGCCGCCGTGTGCTGACAGACACAGTACTGACATGTATAATTACACATAGGGCCGCCGTGTGCTGACGAACACAGTACTGACATGTATAATTATACATAGGGCCGCCGTGTGCTGACAGACACAGTACTGACATGTATAATTGTACATCGGGCCGCCGTGTGCTGACAGACACAGTACTGACATGTATAATTACACATAGGGCCGCCGTGTGCTGACAGACACAGTACTGACATGTATAATTACACATAGGGCCGCCGTGTGCTGACAGACACAGTACTGACATGTATAATTACACATAGGGCCGCCGTGTGCTGACGAACACAGTACTGACATGTATAATTATACATAGGGCCGCCGTGTGCTGACAGACACAGTACTGACATGTATAATTGTACATCGGGCCGCCGTGTGCTGACAGACACAGTACTGACATGTATAATTACACATAGGGCCGCCGTGTGCTGACAGACATAGTACTGACATGTATAATTATACATAGGGCCGCCGTGTGCTGACAGACACAGTACTGACATGTATAATTATACATAGGGCCGGTATGTGCTGACAGACACAGTACTGACATGTATAATTACACATAGGGCCGCCGTGTGCAGATAGACACAGTACTGATATGTATAATTATACATAGCGCCGCCGTGTGCTGACAGACACAGCACTGACATGTATAATTGTACATTGGGCCGCCGTGTGCTGACAGACACAGTACTGACATGTATAATTACACATAGGGCCGCCGTGTGCTGACGAACACAGTACTGACATGTATAATTATACATAGGGCCGCCGTGTGCTGACAGACACAGTACTGACATGTATAATTGTACATCGGGCCGCCGTGTGCTGACAGACACAGTACTGACATGTATAATTACACATAGGGCCGCCGTGTGCTGACAGACACAGTACTGACATGTATAATTACACATAGGGCCGCCGTGTGCTGACGAACACAGTACTGACTATGACCAACGGAGTTGAGCACTCGTGACTGTCACGGTCACAAGATATTATGATCAGTTGTAACCAGGGTTGAGTTGCCGAGCACGGACGACCGCCAAGAACATTTTTGGTCACTCGGAGCTCGCTACGCAACGACATTGGTCACCTCAAACTACTTCCACTTGTTGCGGGGATATCCACTAAATAATTATAATTACTTTGGAAATAGCAGCACAATCTAAATGGTGTAAAATATGAATAAATAAGCGACCACGTGGTCCCACGGGTCATGTGGTGTCAGCAGTTGCCATGACGACTGGAATCGTGGTTGTTGATGTTAATTCTAGACGTCAATAAATCGATTGCGTATCTAATCTTTCAGGCTCAGCCCGCTAATGTTGGTTTGGCGTGATAAGGACCTAGGATAAGGACCTCTGCCAACAGTAGGATATGATGTATGCTGGGGGCAAGTGTCCGCCTGTCTGGCGCCTCGGGGCTACAGTCAGTTAAGCGAATCCTAAACGTGAAGAGATAACTGAGAGATATAGATGTTTGTATTGAGACACGCTCACCTGTGCTTTCTAGACGTCTGGAAGGGAAGGGGGTGGGGGGCGGTGTCCTGTGTCAGTTTTTCAAAATTCCCAGTGTCGAATGTCTATTTTTTACGACGTTCAGTGTCGTTTTTTTTCACAAATCTGTGTCGATGTCGCTTTTTCAGACCCTCAGTGTCGGAATTTGGGGGTCACATATGCCTGTGTCGCGTGTCGCCATTTACCCCTTCCGGACCCCTCTTTCTGGGGAAACTGGGGCATAACTAAAGCACACTATGAATGAACCCTTAAGGCGTTTATCGTCTAGCTAGTTTGACTTTCCTACGATTCGTCATTTTACTAATGTCATCCGTTCTCAAGAGAAATATAACTTAGATTTACATAAAAAAATGTCATGCAATATACACATAAAGATGGTGGCCCACAACTGCCCTCCGTACAGAAGGGGGTAGACCACCAACAGGTACTGCCTTACCAGTTTTGTCCCTTCCCACAATGCAAATATCTCGACTACAACTTGTGTCCCTTCACACAATGCACATTTTTCGACTATAACTTTTCCCTTCCCACAATGCAAATGTCTCGACTATAACTTGTCCCTTCCCGCAATGTAAATTTCTCGCCTATAACTTGTCCCTTCCCACAATGTAAATTTTTAGACTATAACTTGTCCCATCCCACAATGTAAATTTCTCGACTATAACTTGTCCCTTCCCACAATGCACATTTCTCGCCTATAACTTGTCCCTTCCCACAACGTAAATTTCTAGACTATAACTTGTCCCTTCCCACAATGTAAATTTCTAGACTATAACTTGTCCCTTCCCACAATGTAAACTTCTCGACTATAACTTGTCCCTTCCCACAATGTAAATTTCTAGACTATAACTTGTCCCTTCCCACAATGTAAATTTCTAGACTATAACTTGTCCCTTCCCACAATGTAAATTTCTAGACTATAACTTGTCCCTTCCCACAATGTAAACTTCTCGACTATAACTTGTCCCTTCCCACAATGTAAATTTCTAGACTATAACTTGTCCCTTCCCACAATGTAAATTTCTAGACTATAACTTGTCCCTTGCCACAATGTAAATTTCTAGACTATAACTTGTCCCTTCCCACAATGCAAATTTCTAGACTATAACTTGTCCCTTCCCACAATGTAAATTTCTAGACTATAACTTGTCCCTTCCCACAATGTAAACTTCTCGACTATAACTTGTGTTACATAGCAAAGTTAACACTTGTCCCTTCCCACAATGCAAATTTCTCGACTATAACGGGATACGCTGTGATGGGTCGCGGTAACGAGCGGGATAGGGGGAGGGGGGGCAACTCAGGAGGGGGGGGGAACTCAGGGGAGATACCCATGGCTGTCCTTAACTCACTCACACCCAGAAACCAATTAGCGACGAGGGGATGGCGAGGGAGGGGGGAGGGGGCAAGGGGGGAGGGGCGGGCAAGGGGGGCACAGGGGAGGACGATCGCAGGGTGACAGTGTGGGACGGCGTGGTGATAAGCATGTGATCACGGCGGTTAGTTATATATAACCGATGACTCTTCTGTTACTTGTCACCGTCCAATGGCGTCTCGTGCAACCCACGTGGCTGCCAGCTCAGGTCTGGCTGGTCACATACCTCTTAAATAATTGTCAAAAGCCAACACAATGGTGCCAGGAGCTCATACGCGATGGAATGAGATGTGAGAGGAAAGTCCGTCTTACAGCCACCCCCCACCCCCCTCCCACTCTCTGTCTCTTTAAAACACCACCGGTCCGGACCCCCACCCCTCACCCCACCCCCACGACCTTGTAGCATGGGGTCATTACGTTTAAATGTTTTAATCGGAAATCATGACTACGACCCCATTAACCGTGGCCAGTCCCCATGACATTCGGACAATCACTTCCAACGTCCCACGTGGATCGGTGGTTGGCGCCCCGCTGTGGTTGGTTGGTGGTATATTCAGGACGGTTAAACCACGTTTGGTCATGTCGCATCAACAGGAGAAAGAAGGAAGAGTGGAGCCACGTCCCGGGAGCAACCTCCTACTATTTGCAAAGAATGACATGGGATCTTTACCCTGCGAGCACACAGATATGGCCACAGCGGGGGCGCGAACCACCGATCCACGTGCCGTTAGGTTTCCAGTGGCCCGAGCCCTCAAGGCGAGCGTTCTAACCCACTGAGCTATCGAGACGACTCCTGCCCCGCTGTGGCCATGTCTGTGTGGTCACAGGATAAAGATCCCATGTCTTTCTTTGCAATGAGTAGGGGGATACCCCGGGACATGGGTCCACTCTCCCATTGACGCGATATGACCAAAAGCGGTTAAAGCGTCTTGAATATACAACCAACCAACGTTCCAGCGTACATGATGAAAAGGAAGGAGGGAGGAAATTAGGCGGTTGCTGATGTTGCAGGAGAAATATCAGCGAAACTGGGTGAAACGTACACGCTCTCTATTGAACGACAGTGAGCCGCCAGCTATGGTATATTCCTTACTTCCCACAATGCAGCAGGGCATTTGTTGCGGCCGAATTCACTGAGCAATTAAACCATAATTTGCATATAATAGCACGCACTGAATTATGTAATAAAAAGAGATAAATATTAAGCATCCGTATTCATGCTCGCTTTCGGCCATTGGCCCGAAGCACAATTGTTTCACCGCAACCCTAATGCAGTGCTCTTTGATAATAATAGAGTAGGCTAGGGAAATGAGACGGCTTTCAGTCAGTTATCAGTGTGATTTTTTTACGTCCAGGTTAACTATCCTCATATTACCATTTTAGAGTGTAACTTGACACCGTGTTATATATAGCTCTCCAGACAGACACTCAACTCCGCTTTACGGTTCCACCATTTCGGGGTTGCATATGGGCCGCGCGAGATTACGCGAGATTACGTGAGAACATGAGAACATGGCATGTCATTTCCTGATTACAGTGTATTACAGTGTGTTTCCTACCTTTTCGTGTTGGTGACCGAGTCGGTTGACGTCTCAATAAAAAACGTTGCAGTGGTGAGCGCGAGGCAGAAGAGCACCAGCGTTACAACGGTATGAGGGCGCCTGCAAAGGTAAAAGACGTGGGTCGTGTTGGCATATCTAACGTCAAGAACGTTGTTAGAAAGTGTGTTTACAAACATATGATATACATATAGATGTCCGTTATGTTACGGGGAATCAAGATTAAGAGGAATCGATCAACACACTTGGAAATACCATGACAATCACAATCATGGCAATTGGGTTCCCATAAACCGAGATGCATAAACCAATAGGGCTATACAGTTCTCGCGATCGGGCCGCGAGACTTCAATTTTGAGGACAAACAAACACACGTGCTCCATGTTGAACTATAGGCAGCTATAAGTCAATTTCTTTCCAGGTTTATTCTAAAGACTATGAGTACCATTTCACTAAAGATGGCTATGGGAGATAGACGTTAAAATATTTGGAGGCGATGGAGCGCAGAACGTTGGGAATATACAAGGAAAAATCCGTCTTCGCTACACTCGAAAGCTAAAAATAGCGTTCTAAATTTAGCCCTGCACCCGGGCTTTCGCGAGTTCTCCAAACTGCGAGTGACGTCACAGAGTTTCACGTGCCTCCGCGGTAACAAAAATGGCGAGAGCAAGTGGTCGACTTAACCATTCCGCTATCAAAATATGCAGCGCATGGAGTAACGACACACGGACGCGTCATTAAAGCACATGGTAAAGGTAAATTAAGACGAGTAGGATGTTTTCGTATCACTTTTGGATCACGAAAAGACAAAGTTCTTCATTCTTTGTAAGTTTTCTGTTTGAAGCGTTACGCCAACGTTGTCACTCGGGGAGAATCCATGTGACGTCCTAATGTCTCGTTTTCGTAGGAAATGCAAAAAAACGTTAGTTTCTCAGCCGTGTTGTCCCGTCGTAACAAATATTAGTCATTGTGGTGGCGCAAATGAATGAAAAATATGTCGTCTATCCGTTTTGGGCAGCTATATCTCTTAAATATTCATAATTATATCGCCAGGCCTTCCGCAATGGACCCACCCCTCGGCGCCTGGCTCTTGCGCAGGTAGTCTGGTTCCCAGTCTCACTCTTTGCGTAACATACACGTCACGACTACGTCACAGATAGTCAGGATACCAGTGTGCGCAGAGATGCTAAACTCGTTCCGAACACGTGCTTAGTTTGTTTGTCCCCAAAATGAGTAAACCGGAAGTCTAGGCGAACGAGACTTTATAGCCTTATGGGAACGTAGGAAAATTATAATAACATTATTAAAGGATCATGCATATCATTCTAATAGTACATATAATGGGGTTGTGGGGAATCACAAAAAAATCCTCTTGATCAATAATCTTCGGCCTATAGCTACTTTTCGGTTTCGTGAATTTATTTTACTATGGTAGTTACTTACCAGAAAAAAGTCATAGTCCCATCATCAAAAAACGTTTTCTGGCTCCTCTTGGAGGCTTCCCACTCGTCGGATACATTTCGCCGGTGACTCCTGCGGGGGGGACCCTCCAGGGGTGGGACCCCATGACCCCGGGGGTCTGGCTGGTGGAGATCTGTGGCCCCCGAATACCCTCGCGCGGGAAGGAAACCGTTGGAGTGACCCCCGACGCCGTTGACACTCGCCTCGTCCTCTGCGCGTCTCGCCATGGTAACAAAAGACCTGTGGCTGGGCTGTGACGTCACGCGGTTTGAGCGATAATAGGTGTATGCATGTGCTTTGCAGGCGTAAACTGCCAAACAAGGTGTGAGCGAAACCTTCGGGGTGTCACGTTATCGGCTCCGGTGGAATAATAATCAACGGGATTGGTGAACTGTTGGCCTTCACTGCGACGAAACCATGCCTGTTAAGTTATTAACAGACTGCGTGCAACCACGGATAAGAACCACCCTTGTGGGCGATATATTTAACACTGCGTCGCAAGTGCATATCAGTCACAAGTATAGCCTCGCGTAAGACGTAAATATCCGACGAGAGGTGAGTGAGAGAGGACGATGCCAGCTGTCCAGCTTGCAGCTTGTCTTGGCGACTCCCAGGCTCTAGTCGATCTACTTACATATCCGTCCCTCGACTGGACGTCCTAGTCACAACTCGTAGCCTACCATCCAAACTGTGGTCCCGGCCAACAGGTTCACGGGTTCACCACCAGCCGACATAGTATAACTAGGTCTATACTAACTGCGAGTCAGTGCAACAGTGAGTGCTGTTCTAGCCTGGTTGTAATTTACCCCTCCCACCCACGACATCACTATGGCCATTACCCACCCGACCCCCCTCGCGCCCTCTCTCATCCCCCAGGGTCCACCGGCCAGAAGGCGGTGTTTATTATTTGCCGTCGCTACGTGTTCCCTGCGGCATGTCTCACTCAGCCTCAAGCCCCCCGCCCCGCCACCCCGAATGTGTGTGTCCTACCCAGCCCCTCCCCCGCTCCATTGACCACCCCAACACACACAGGCATACACACACACACACACATACACACACCTCTCCCTCC
The DNA here is from genome assembly GCA_964019135.1 of Arenicola marina. Lineage (NCBI taxonomy): Eukaryota > Metazoa > Annelida > Polychaeta > Arenicolidae > Arenicola > Arenicola marina. The sequence continues at coordinate 6,886,832 of OZ025261.1, forward strand.
CTGGGGCCATCACGCAAGTTAAAAGTTCTCACCAAGCTGTGCACCTGATGGGGCACTGGGCAATGTCCGATTCATATTGCCTTAGCCTAGCTAACTATTCATATCTTTCCAGCCATCGTAGGCCAGGTGATATAACGATCCCAGCCAGCACTCCTGGCCAAAGATTGAGGGCCGTGGGGCTGGATAGGGGGGAACGGTGGCGGGGGGAAGCGGGGTAAGCGGGACCTTGGGGAGGGGGGAGGGAGCGGGCCCTGAGGGGGGCTGGGACTAGGGGAGGGGGGAGAGGGACAGGCCCTGGGGAAGGGGGGGGGGAGGGGGATGGGACCTGGGGGAGGGGGATGGGACCTGGGGGAGGGGGATGGGACCTGGGGGAAGGGATGGGCCCTGGGAGAGGGGGTGGGCCCTGAGGGGGGCTGGGACTAGGGGAGGGGGAAGAGGGGCGGGCCCTGGGGGCGTGGGAGGGGGGGGGGGAGAGGGAGCGGGCCCTGGAGGAGGGGGGGGGAGGGGGGAGTGGGCCATGAGGGGGGCTGGGACTGGGGGAGGGCTGGGCGTTCACGGGGTTAAAGGTACGGCATTTTGAGTAATCAAGACGACCACTCGGATTAAAAGGGCAGCGATAGTTAAGGAGAGCTGAAGCTCAGGGACTCAACAGATCATAAGGGCCCAACCAAATTAGGTCGAATCTTCTATATTGTCGCCCACGCCGTTTATTTGAGGATGGAGGCGAGATGACGTTATCACGGGGACTAGTGACACACGGCTTGCCTAGTCTTTTTTTGCCACAGCATTTGCGTCTGACACGAATTCACCATAAATATAGTTCGCTTTTCACGTTGGTATATTTTCACATTACAACGACAAATATGTCAACAGATATATTTTTGAGAACATTGCTCTATTGCCTTCAACTTGATATCACATGTTGCGTTTTATATACAGCCGGTATGTACGGGGTGGGGGGGGGGTGCACCCAGGGGTCTGCAGGGGCGTGTGTGTAGGTAGTCTTAAAAGAAGGGGGGGGGGGGGTGGGCACAAACAATAATTTGTTCCACAAATACATGAAAAAAATATTCGTAAAAGCCTGAGACGTAGGGGACCGTTGTTTATTCTTACCTTCTCTTCTTATGCATTTTCCGGTTTAAAAATGCTGTTCACGTAAGGATTATACGAGAACCGTTATTTGAGTTGCAAGACTTGACCTTCTCGCCACTTCAAGTGTTCTGCATTTTGCCATGTAAACCCGCGGTGGGGTTGTGGGAAAGGTCTGGTTCGGCTTGGCCCCTTACATACAACACTTGGGTTCTGGTTCGCACTTGAGGTACAAAAGCCATAAGAAAACATAACCGATAAAGGTGACTTATCAGAAATCCCATTATAAACAGGACCCGATAAGAGGATTAAACGCCACTTCTATTGAATTTTTGTAAGGAACTTTCCTCGCAAGCTAAACTAGATATACGTTAAATAAATTAGCGGCCCTTGAAAAAACGGGTTCATAGGGCTACGGCCTGAGAGGAAGCAGTCACTTTAGCAGGCGCAATTCATCTAGGTACGCCCCCCCCCGACCCTCCCCTGTCCCCGGTTCTCCGGCGTTTGCCCCGCCGCCCCTTTCACACATACTGGGTCCGCCCCTCGTTCAGTGACCCCTCCATTTCCAGTGGAAGAATTTGCGAAAGGGTAGGTGGGGTAAAACGCCCATGCCCAAAATAACCCAGACGCGCATGTTCCGGAAGACTATGAGTGACGCATGCATGTCACGTGATCATATCCGAACGTCTTCTGGAAGCGTGGGGTCGAGTATGCAAAAATAAGTATATCATTGACAATTTCCCATTTTGACCTCCTTTTTTGTAAAATTGCTCTAGAATTATTGGCTCACCATAGCTGACTTATGAGGAATCAGGTCTGATTACCAGGTCAGTCACAATAACAAGATTATAAACTGTAACGATGTGTCTGGGAATTTGGGCGATAATTGCATAAAGGCGGGCTAGGCTAAAATAACATTACTGTTGTCTGATGGGGTAAAACGCCCACTTCATTTTGGGGTAAAACGCCTACCAGACTATTGGGTAGGCGTTTTACCCCATTGGTAGGCGTTTTGCCCCATTATCAATTTTCTCATTAAAAATATATTTCTTGTTTAGCACATAGATCGAAAATTCGTCTACTTTATTAATGTTTATCATATAATAGAAAATAATGGAAATGATTAAAGCTGCTCATACATATATTATTCACCTATATCATGACTTTAAAAACAGGGCGTTTTGCCCCTCACCGGGGCCAGAACGCCCCAAAATGGAATTTTAGCTTTTTGTTTTCCACGCCTTACGGTTAATATTTACAAAGAAATCCATGTATCATTAACGTGGAGCCATGCGTGATGAAGGTCTCTGACGTCATCTAGATTTGCTCGCATCATATTGAAAATAAATATGGCGCATCTTGCGTAAAGTAGGCGTTTTGCCCCACTCTACCCTACTATCCAGGAGCGGATCCACACAGAAATAGCGACGGGGGAGGTGCTAGTGAGATTGCGAATGTGCCCCCTTCATCAGAGAAAGGGGGGTTGGGGGGACGTTCCTTTTTTCGTCTATTTTCAAGCCAAAGAGGGGTAGGCTACGTGCCCCCTGTGCCCCCTCCCCCCCCCCCCCCCCCCACGACGCGCCACCGCTTTCTTAGGATCTGTGCTATCAGCATCATCGGTGCGTTTCCATGTACCTCGTATCCAAGCAGAGCGGGTGGCGGTCGGGGTGGAGGGGAGTAGGGGGATATCATGCACCGCATGCCGTGCATAGCGGAGCGATTACATATATATAAGGTCGGGGCCTCTATTATCGCTCACGCGAGTTGCCGAGAAGCTCTTGAGGGTTCTCACCAGAGGGCGTCGGACAGAGATTAACTCGATCTCCCGGCAGAGGGCGTTACGCTTGCGCCATAGGAACGAGCTCCCTCTGCCGGCAGAGTGGGATTGACTTATACGGCATGGTAATATGTCAGGTGGGGCTTCATTTGCTAGCGAACTGAAGAACCACGTGACCGCGAAACACGTGTCCCGAGAACACGTGTCCGTGACTACATGGTTGAGGTGACGTAACTCATGGGCGTGTCCACAGGGGGGGGGGGGCACATGGAGCACGTCCGCCCCCCTTTCAGACCCTAAGGTATATCTGTGCACCCCCTTTCTAAATGCTGTGCTCCCTGGCCTCTACCTATATATTACGATGCATATCAAGGTTCGTAATATCTGTGTTCATTATCTTACCAACGATTATAGAGTGTTCAAATGATACGTAACGTGCATTCACCTATGTCTCAGGCTTTTACACACACGTTCTCATGTTTTTGTGAAGCAATTTATTGTGCCCCTCCCCCCTTTCAAGAATGCCTGCACACGCACCTATAACTAGAATACTCGATCAATAAATATCGCAAATCGGCAAGAACAATAGAAGTGAGTGAATCAAATAAGGCGGGTGGTCTGTGGAGATATGCAAAACAAAGACTCCAGTTGGAAATTGGAATGTATTGCCTGGTCATGCGGCTCAAGCACGTGCCCCTATTTCTCTGCATATATACAAGGTCTCACCATATGAAATTAAAATCCGAGCCCCCCTTTCTCTAAATATATATAAGGTCTCACCATATGAAATTAAAATTCGAACCCCCCTTTCTCTGAATATATACAAGGTCTCACCATATGAAATTAAAACTCGGGCCCCCCCAGCTTTTGTAAAAACCTGGATTTGTCTCTGTAGGGGGTAGGTTCCCAAAAATGGTGCGAGGGGCTTGGGATGGGGGGGGGGGCGGCAGTATACCCCCTCCACCCCTCAGATTCGCGCCTGGAAACGGGTAGACGCAGATGTACCTGTCGGTGGGTGAGGATGAGGTTGGAGGGGGGGGGGAGGGGGGGGGCGATAATACGAGACATTAATATTAACAACTTGCGGCTTCAGAAACCAGCTGTTCAGGTGAGTCACGTCTTCGCTCTATGACCTCACACACGTGACCAATGCATCATCACGTGATCGACGCCAGACAGGATCGCGCCACGCACCACGTGACCCACGCGTGTTTATTTAACGTGGCCTGTCGCACTCCCGTTGCTAAGCACGTGGTTCAGAAAACTGACGGTGTTACGAAGCACGTGTTCCACATATTAAGAGCTTGACAACGGGTGATTCCGACGATTCTCAGGTGGGGTGGAGAACATATATATCCAAAGATATGGCCGAAATTGAGCCCAAAAAAGCGGGAGGATCGGTGCTGCGTCAGTCGGTGGTGCGTCAGACGGTGCTGCGTCAGTCGGTGGTGCGGGGCGGGGGGAGGGGGAAGCAGGCTCTGCGGATGATATATAATGATATGTATATTATTATCGATTTCTCTGAAAAAAAACCGAGGTGGGGGTTGCGCGGGGGTTGGGGTTGGGGGGGGGGTCGGTTCCAGGGGCCAGGGGCGCCGTGTATGACACAAGCAAATACTGGCAAAAACAGGTGAGTAGTAGGGGGCCCATAGCGTCACTAACCAGAAAGTACCAGGCGTGGATCCTGCATCCCAGGAAATATGTGCCCCCCCCCCACACCGAACCCTCGACATTCTTGTTTGGACGCCTTGTGGACCCTCTGGTTTGGTCCCCGCCGGTCGTAAGATTTTCGAAAGCCCCCACCCACCCCACGCCGCCTGCCCCGGTCATAAGATTTTCGAATGTTGACCCCCCACCAATCTCTTAAAAATCTCCCTTTAAGCCTTATACCGGGTATTGAGTTGAACAACATGCATTGGAAAATTGAAGCTAACTTTGTATATTTCATAATTTTGTGATTTTCCGTTGCCATGGAAACAACATTGAAGCTAACTTTGTATGTTTCATAATTTGCGATTTTCCGTTGCGGGGGAAAGAAAAACTATTTTTCCCATTTGGAATACACCAAATATGTTCGAACACATTTTGGCAGCGATCGGAATACCCAATCTGTAATAGAAATCAAATTTTACGATTTCTAATATTGTGGACCTGCTTAATGTCGAGTCTTTGTCTCTAAGTTTAAGGCCTCTAGGCCTGAACTGTTTTGGACAAATTACGTCATTGTGATCTAAATTGACCTAGGACTGAGTTTGCCTGGTAACGAACTTGACAATTTTATGTAGCAATTTCTTGGTGAAGTCTGACAACGATGCCTCTAGGCGTTCGGAAATTATATATACATGACGAACAAAGTCTTCTTCGTCATGACAAACCGAACAGACCGACATATGAGTTTATTTTCGTCATAATAACTTTACAAACTCAACATAACAATATGTACGTCTGCAGTAGCAAGGCGGCGCTGAAGCCGTGATAGTAAGGCTGGGAGGGGGGAGGGGGTAAATGTACGAACAATCATATATCATAACGCCCCCTTCACGACTCCTGATGAGGACAGAGCCTAGACTGAGATCAGACCAGTTAAATATCACCATTGTGCTATCGCCATTGCGCCATCACCATTGTGCCATCACCATTTTGCTATCACCATTGTGCCATCACCATTGTGCTATCACCATTGTGCCATCACCATTTTGCTATCACCATTGTGCCATCACCATTGTGCTATCACCATTGTGCTATCACTATTGTTCTATCACCATTGTGCTATCACCATTGTGCTATCACCATTGTGCTATCACCATTGTGCTATCACCATTGTGCTATCACCATTGTGCCATCACCATTGTTCTATCACCATTGCGTCATCACCATTGTGCCATCACCATTGTGCCATCACCATTGTGCCATCACCATTGTGCCATCACCATTGTGCTATCACCATTGTGCTATCACCATTGTGCTATCACCATTGCGTCATCACCATTGTGCCATCACCATTGTGCCATCACCATTGTGCTATCACCATTATTCTATCACCATTGTGCCATGACCATTGTGCCATGACCATTGTGCCATGACCATTGTGCCATCACCATTGTTCTATCACCATTATTCTATCACCATTGTGCCATCACTATTGTGCTATCACCATTGTGCCATCACCGCTGTGCCATCACCATTGTTCTATCACCATTGTGCTATTATCATTGTGCTATCACCATTGTGCTATCACCATTGTTCTATCACCATTGTGCTATCACCATTGTTCTATCACCATTATTCTATCACCATTGTGCTATCACCATTGTGCCATCACCATTGTGCTATCACCATTATTCTATCACCATTGTGCTATCACCTTTGTTCCATCACCATTGTGCTATCACTATTGTTTTATCACCGTTGTTTTATCACCATTGTGCCATCACCATTGTGCCATCACCATTGTGCTATCACCATTGTATTGTCACCATTGTATTGTCACCATTATTTTATCACCATTGTATTGTCACTATTGCATTATCACCATTACATTATCAACATTTTATTGTCACCATATTATCAGTGTAATATCATTGCATTTGATATCCCCATTGTGAAATCGCCATTGTGCTATCACCATTGTATTGCCACCATTGGAAACATCATCATTGTATTATTATAATTGTATTCTCATTATTTTATTGCCACCATTACATTGTCAACATTGCATTATCACCATTGTATTGTCACCATTGCATTGTCAACATTGCATTATCACCATTGTATTGTTACCATATTATCATTGTAATATCATCATTGAATTTGATATCCCCATTGTGAAATCACCATTGTATTGTCACCATTGGAAACATCATCATTCTATTATCATATTTGTATTATCACTATTTTATTGTCACCATTGTATTGTCAACATTGGAAACATCATTGTATTGTCAACATTGGAAACATCATTGTATTATCATTATTATCACTATTGTATTGTCACCATTGCATTATCACCATTTTTCGTCACCATTGGAAACATCATCATTGTATCATCATAATTGTATTATCACTATTTTTTTATTGTCTCCATTGTATTGTCACCATTGTAATATCATCATTGCAATATCATCATTGCATGTGATATCACCATTGTCCTAACACCATTCTATTGTCACCATTGTATTGTCACGATTGTAAATATCATCAGTGTATTATCATAATTGTATTATCACCAATGTGATATCACGATTGTATTATCACGATTGTGATATCACCATTGTATTATCATGATTGTGATATCACCATTGTATTATCACCATTGTGATATCACCATTGTGATATCACGATTGTGATATCACCATTGTGATATCACCATTGTGATATCACCGTTGTGATATCACCATCGCCAACAGGGACTCATATAGCAGCTACATTAACTCTGCGAACGGACAACTACTTTCGCGTTGCTCGTGTGTTCGCAAGGCTGTTAAGGCGGCCATTGGCATCAGTAACCTCGTTAAATAACCAACGTGGGCACCGGTTACAACACAAAATGACCGGCCAATGATGGAAAAGTAGGAGTCCTTCTCACCGCATTAATTTTCTCTGTAATTAACGAGTATCTTCGGGTGTAATAGGAATGTCAAACAGGTGCGAAAGACGATGAAACCGTTTCTCGCACGTCCTGGAGAACAGGTACGGGCGGGACTAGGGCACTGACACCTTTACCCAGCATGCCTTTGGCACCAAACAGCTACGGTCACCATGGTAACGCACGTGACACGTGCGCACACTTCACCCTCCCTTCCTCACCTCCTCATCCATCCCACCCGGTTGTAATTAGTGGAGTGGACGTGACCAAAGTGTGACGTGCACATGTGATAGATCGATCCGCCGGCAACTGGGCTAGTGGTATGCACGGGTGATTAAAGCTTGTCTGCTTAATCTGATAACCCAATGAGTAAGATATCACACTATATTAGGGAAAGCTGTTATAATCTTTGACTAACCGTTAAGTCAACTATCACCCTGTATTGGGGATTATTTTTGATTACACAATACGTAAACTATCATACTCTATTGTTGAAGGTTATCATCTTTGACTCCCGCCAAAATCAAATATCTCAACATATTTGAGGAGTCTACGATCTTTGATTACCCAATAAGTAAAATACCTTACTATATTAAAGGGAGTTTATTATCTTTTATTAACCAAGAAGTCAAATATCTTACAATATTAGGGAAATCGTTTTCCAGTGAATAACCGGTGAGTCAAATATCTGTTGTAATGGTCTAGTTGTCTGTCACCTGTTTCACCGTAAACTCACTATAAACACACCGTGAATACGCTATACACATATCGTGAACACTCTGAATACACCCTGAACACACCGTAAATACACAATGAACACACAGTGAACACACTATAAAAATACCATAAACACAACGAATACACCGTGAACTCACTATAAACACACCGTGAATGCACAATGAACACACTATGAACACACCACGAAAACGCTATGAACACAATATGAACACATCGTGAACGCACCATGAATAAACTATAAACACAGTGGTCGCACCATGAACACACCATGAACACACTGACAATGTCAGGCAATTGGGGAATGTCTCCAACCGGCGAAGTGGTGGCACCAGAAAGTTCAAGTAGGCCAAACGGAATGTAAGGAGTGCTCTGGTATAACCCCTACCAGACGCAGACGTCAAGGAAGAGAGCCGCGCCCGAAAGAAGGTCAGGTTATTTGGGTGCTTAGAGCTGCCACTCTAACCTGGCCATCCCAGAGTATGGGCGTGTCCAAGGGGGGGGGGCACAGGGGACACGTGCCCCCCTCCCCCCCTTTAGACCCTAAAGTATATCTGTGCCCCCCCCCCCTTTTTAAATGCTGTTGTTAAGCCTTTCTTTCAAGGATTCCTGCACACGCCCCTATAGAGGAATCTTCCAAAAAGTGGACCTGGAGACGGATCTAAATCCTTAAAAGAAGTCACCCAAATACCATGGTGTTGTTGGGGGCAGGGGGGGGGGGGGGAGGCTCTCTGGCATCGTGAGTAAACGGGGCGAATTGAAAAATTGTCATAGCATCTCGTTCATTGTCGTAAGCTCCATATTATTCTCTGTAGCACGTCCAGCTATCCGTCTTCGCTTTTAGTAAGCCCTTCCCTTCACCCTCCCTCTCCCGTTGCCCCACCCCCGCTATCCCCTTGCCGTGGTTAAACCAGGCGTAAGAGCGTCAGATGACTGTCCTTCCCGACACCCACCTCATTCCAGGGGGGGGGACTACATTCCTACAGTGGTGGGGGTGTGCCGCCCATGCCATAGAGAGGAATTTGAGAGCGAGAGAAGAGTGCCCGATTTTGTGGTCATGAGAGAGAATTTTTGGTTTACAAAAGTTTCAAAAATGGACACTGACAGAATGTTTTAGTTAAAAAGACATATAAAATAAACATTGACAGAAATTTGCGGTTAAATATAGGCATCTAAAATGGACACCGACAGAAATTTGTGGTATAAAAGGCATCTAAAATAGACACTGACATTCATGACAAAGTGTCTGGAGGATACGTATTTCAACACTTTTGATATCGACTAGACCGTATAGTCAAGGACTGCAATTATCAAAAAAAGTCAGTCTGAGAAGGGCACATCGAGAGAAATTGTTGATTCTGCTTCGGGGATTGAGAGAGAAAAGGCGAAGAAATGGTACATTTGGGCGGCACATGTCATATGTATATACCTAACTATATGTAGTGCCCCCCCCCCCCCCACCGGGCCGCCGCATCCATGGCCGCCGTCTCTCGCCTCCGTGCTTCTGCTGCTAGGGGGGACAGCCACCTAGCGGTGGGCTGTTGTCATCACTGCCATCTGATTGGCGGAAAGCCATGCATGCTGTCTTGTCTGCCTGGCAATATAAACATTTCAGCCCGCCCACACCCAGGGGTCAGACCTATAAGTAGAGCCGGGTACCTCAGCTATGGAAACAAGGGAGGATCACTCAAGAACTACAACGCCTGCCTGCAAGTGTAAAGAAACCATCCCATAATAGTTACTTTAACCCGGATGTATTGGTCTATGCACACGTGCTATTCTCATTGAAGCGGTAAACACGAAGAACTACTTACCGAACGTAGCTTTCCAGTCGAGGACATCGGAAAATAATTCATTCCAATTCAGTCATCACGGTTTGCAGCGGGAGAGTGCGACTGAGCAACCAATCGTAATCATCAACTCGTCACTTTGCAAACAACAACATGGCAGCGTAAGTGGCTCCCCACGGCGGACAGAACCAAGACCACACTACAGTTACTTCCAGAAATTGATGCAAAAAGAACATTGATAATTACCTCCCTGTGTAGGTGAGTATATTGTGAGCTATTATAGCCATTCTTATTCCTGCACGCTTGGATGAATGATGTATATTTATCTAGGTTTCACCTCATACTGTCATCGTACGTATGACCTTCCCCGCTCAGTTGGTAAGCCCGGCTGAGCTGCAGATAAACAGGTCGTGGCTTTAAAAACTCGAGGGCGTGCATCATTCAAAACCAGTTCAGGTTGGCCTAGACTAAAGTGGCATAACATGCAACTGGGTCACATCCCTTGTAAAAAAAAGAAAAATGCATTAGCGGGGAATTATATGCGATCCATTTTATTATGCTATTGTGACATGGATGAATACAACACTTAATGTATTTACTATGAGATGTAGACAAGTCATAATCTATATATGGCAAGTAACAGTAACATTTTGAGAGCGTTTTATTCAGAAGGTCACATTTATCATTAGACTCTCTCCCTCTCTCCACCCGACAGTGAGTGTTGATAGCAACGCAGCCGTTAGATTGGTTGGTTGGATATTCAGGACGCTTTAACCACTTTGGTGAAGAGCGGAGCCCTGTCTCCAGGGTAACCCCCAGCCGTTAGATGGCGACACCGTATGGGAGGCGTATGGCAATGGAGAGCGAGTCTCAGACTCACTCTCTACAAATTCGTTGTGAGCAAGCGACCCTGTGGCGGAGCAACGGACAGGGGTATCTTAAATTAATATTTACAATGCAAAATACCGAAATATATTTATCTTCGAAGATTATCGCAGACTAAATTTCACATTGGACTAACCCGAACTTGCTTTTTGACCCCGGCGGACAGTCTAATGTTGGCCTGGCTTTGAGACAGACATTATGTTTGTATTGTATCTGACAGTCTACATGGGGGTGTCCAGGGGGTGGGTGGGTGGGTGGGGGGCATAGGGGGCGTGCCCCGCTTTCAGACCCTAAGGTATATCTGTGCCCCGCTTTCAGACCCTAAGGTATATCTGTGCCCCGCTTTTAGACCCTAAGGTATATCTGTGCCCCCCTCCCCCCCACCCCCACCTTTCAAATTCTCTTTATATATTACAATGTATCAAACTTCGTAGTTGTATGATCTTTGTTTATCGGGCAGTGTCAAGGATTGTCGACGCTTAAATAAAGTTAGCCTACAATCTATTGCTGAAATTTGGATTTTGAAAAAGAATTTTAATATTAAATAACCGTGAATCGGGAAATCGTAAATTTAGTATCGTGTATCCGCCCTTCCATTGCATGCGGAGAGGTCTGCATTTAATTCATCGTGATCTGGGAATCACAAAATAGATTCTTTGCGATCTGGAAACACGACCCGCCCCCCCCCCCCCCTTGCGACACACATAAGCAACACCGAATGACGTCTTCATACGATAATCATTGTTATGCAGTTTCAGATGCTGCCTTCGTTAGAGATTCATTATCAGGGTTCACTTATCAGGCCTGCCCCTGAGAATCTGACACGAGGGCGGTGAGAGAGAGGGGGTGGTGGGGTGGGGCAGTAGCCGGTAGTTAGTAAGGCGAGGACAAGCCGACCGGCTATATTAATGTCGGCAGACTGATCTCTGAGAAGCCCCAACGAATGCTTGACGACAATTACTATGCTACTCACGTTCTTCCTACGGGGGAAGCCAGGCAGGGGGTTTCGCTCTGCCCCCGCCCCATGTGACATATCATTTCCGTGATGTAACGCCGTAACGCTCCGTGAAAACGCTCTCAGGTCATATGCGATATGGCGCGTGCCCAAGTGTCGTCTGCTGAATGCCGCTTTAGGCGGGAACGTCGCCTCGAGCGCGGGAAGAAAGACTGGTAGAGCGGTGAGAGTCGCTTCCGAGACGCCAAGCGCTGTGCTCGCGGTGGCCGTGACTCATGGTGGACGCCGCATGGAACACGTGGATTCCTACCAATACCCTCCTTCCCCCCCCCCCGCCCGCGCCCCCTTCATTCTCCGTCACCACTACTCTACACCTCTTCTATCATTAACCCTTAATACGCTAGATATGTCATCGCATGTCGAGTGTAATTGTTGTAACAAGACGCGTTTCCTGTTATATGGTTTCTCTGAGGTTCAGGCTCTTCTCAGGTTTATGTTTTTCCTTGGCATTATAGCGGGACATGACTGGGTACACTGCACTGCTGCTTTCTGCTCGAAAGGGGAACGTCCCCCCTTTTTTGAGGACCAATGCCGTTTTTTCAATGCAAAATGTAGGCCATATGAGCCGTGACTCCCCCCCCCCTTTTTTTTTGGCGTGGACCCGCCCCCTGGTAAGAAGTATTCAGTGGAGCCCCCGCCCCACACTTCCCCGGTCATCAAAAACTTCATAGTCCCTCGGCCCAGAGCCACAAATATCCGCTCTCTCAGGCATCAAGACAACCGCGGAAATTGCCCCCCATCAGTTTTTGTAATAGTGTAACTCCCCCTCCTCCGCCCCCCCCCGCCCCCCCGAGCTCACCCCCCCCCCCCCTCCTCACTTCGTCTCTGTGTACTTTATAGGCATGTATTTAAAAAAAAGCCGCCAGATGATTTCTGACCAATCAGAAGGCTGATAGCCACAGAGCAGATACAACCAATGAGAACGCTCCAAAATACTCGCTGCGCTACTGACAAACCTCAACGGCCATGGTGAGCGGCATCAGTGAAAATCGCGTAAAGTTGGCGGAAAAATGTCTTGATGCAGCGATTTGAAGGTGTGTTTGAATGGGATTGCGTGATGTTTTCGTGATTAAAGTGTTGAGGCATTGAGTGAAGCGAGGAAACCGCGCAGTCGTGGTATTTTTTTGACGAATTCGACCGATATTGTTCGGGCTGAGTTTTCTGGCTGCAAAATGCTTTGCCTACCTTCTCTCTTTATATGACATATGTGTGAAGCCGCCCCCCCCCCTCCCGCCCCACCCACCCACGATTGAGGCGCCTGTGATTGGACTATCCGAAAGTTGTACGAATTCCGGGGTAGCACTTTAAAAGGAGGGGGCGGGAAGGCCACAGGAGGAGAGTGGGGGGGGGGGACTGAGGGATGGTGAGTGGGTAGTCTCAGAATAAAACAATTGCCTTAATACTTGCCTTCAAGCCGCAAAAGGGCTTGGGTTCAGCTTATGTAAAATATTGTATGGCTGAAGGCTGACAAGCCATCAAGGCATGTTGGCTTGTGGTATCATGACTATAACACATATCTTCAGTTAGAGCCGTACCACACACACGAAATCTCGCCATATTGCTTTACCTAATCAAATGACGTATTTTCCGCTGTCGCATGGGCTCATTAGTTCAGACCCTCGCTGGATGTGGGCAGTTGTTAGCTTCATCCACCAGGTGGCGATTAACGGCCACAGCTGGACCGGAAGTAAGGGGATGAGAGTGGGCAGCTGTTGGGGGTTCAAACTGGCGCTAACCCCAACACCCACCAAGGTAGCCTGGCATGGAGGAATTACACACCTCCCCCATGGCAGGTCGGGAAGCCCGTGATGGGGTCGACGGTAGCCGATCAGCTAATCCACGGGGCAGCGCCGCACAAGGGTGTATCACGTAAAGCATGTACATAGGGGGCTCATACCAGGGCCATACAGATACGTGGAGCTAACCCCCACTTTAAGGATTGTGGGAGCCATATTGGGTGTTTGTGACCTTTCCGTGACCTTTTCGCAGTCATGCCGCGATCTAATCGGGATCGTGTGATGCTGACGTGATTTTCACGTAATCTTGACGTGATCTCAACGTGTTTTTGACTTGGTCTTGACTTGGTCTTGGCGTGGTGTTGACGTGGTCTTGACGTGGTGTTGACGTGATCCTGACGTGATCTATACGTGGTGCTGCCGTGGTGTTGACGTGAACTTGACGTGATCTTGACGTGGTGTTGACGTGGTATTGACCTGATCCTGACGTGATCTTGACGTGGTGCTGACGTGGTGTTGACGTGATCTTGACGTGATCTTGGACGTGGTGCTGACGTGGTGTTGACCTGATCTTTACGTGATCTTGACGTGGTGTTGACGTGGTGTTGACGTGGTGCACGTTGACGGGATCTTGTCGTGCTCTTATCATAATCGTTAGACTTTTGCTACCAATCAGCCACACCACAACAATACAATATCTCAGCTTTACAAGCGAGGTTGGAAATATATGGACAGACAAGTTAAAATGGAATTGCGCCAAACTGTGTGATGTTTCTTCATGAAGCATGTAAAGCCTGATATCGCAGAGGCGTGTCCAGCATACTTGTGCAGTGTGCGGGCAGTGTGGTCGCTCTTCCATGTAAAGCCATAGCTCACGTATTACTCACGCCTAACGTTTACTACAATAATACATTTCGTGGGTTTTAACATGGAAGATGGACCGGCAGTGTGGGATCGGCATCGCTTAAACACCGTGCGGGCAGAAACGACCACTGTTTATGGCCATAGGCCATAGGCCATAGGCCATAGGCCATAGGTCTTGTCGGTGGAATAGAACATGCTCTGTTTCGCTAGGTCAAACCCAGAGGTCATAAAATATCTGACCAATCAGTGCATGTGTTTCTGTCTAAGATATGATATATTTTGACTAATAAGGGAAAAAACAAAAAAACGTATGGGATAATCTGCACCGTGTGAAGAGTGATGTCTCATTAATAAAACAAAAACCAGGAAAGCCCACTGGACAGATATATAGGAAAAATACGCCGCATGGACGTGGCGTATTATCAATAAATGGCCAATAACCGTCTTCCCGAACAAAATATTATCTTGGTTCATTGTATTATCCTACAGTGCTTCACTTTGAATATTAAGATTCCCAGTTCAGGATTAATGAAAATCCTTGATTACGGCGGTCGGCCAATACCCCATTACCAGTTCACGAAGAATTATTTTCCTCATTCCCGGAAATACCCCTTGGCCCCCCCCCCCCTAAATTAACATGGTCCGTATAACGAGGTTTATGGCTTTAAGTTATAGCCATATACAGTAACGATACGGAGCCCGCCTTCTGAAGACTGTCCTGGCCTTTCTATATATGCCCACTGGACTCCACGTCCTAGACCTGAGTGACAACCAGAACGCTGTCAGGAGGCTGACCGCCAGCCGGCAGAAACTACTAGCGAGAGAACGTGTTTTCATCCCGCGAGACTTGATTGGATTCTCGCGTGAGCATTGGGGAAAGCGATCCGCACGCCCCTAGCGGTGCACACGGTTGCTTTCTTCGATGAACTCGGATTATGTTCTCAGGATGATTATAGGAAAATAATGAAAACAAGTCACGCGAGAATCCACAGCAGAATAAGGTCTGTTATTGAACGGCAATTGAGAAAGTAAAAAAAGTGTGAAGATGGTGAGCATTGCGCTGCATGTTGCAAACCTTTCTGCACACGTCAGGTAATGGAGAACTGAGTGTCAGACGTAAAACACCGGAAAGCTGTTTGTATTGGTGAATTAATACTAGTATTTGTTAATATCATAATAGCTTTACGGAAGGTCGTTAGGGCCATTCATGCTTGCCTTTTTTGCATTAATCGAAATTTGTTCTGCTTGTCAAACAGGAGTATTCACATCCGGAGTGAATGCTTTTAACCGGGAATAAATTATTAAAACCGAGAGTAAATGATTAAAACCGCGAATTAAATATTAAAATCGGGAATAAATTATTCAAACCGGCAGTAGATGATTTAAATCAAGCCTAAATGATGCAAACCGGGAATAATTGATTTGAACCGGGAGTAAACAATTTAAAAAAAGAGATAAATTATTAAAACCGGCAATAAATGATTCAAAGCAGGAGTACATGAATAAAACCAGGAATTAACTATTAAAACAGGGAATTCAATATCAACACAGAAGTAAATAATTTAAACCTTGAATAAATGACTCAAACCGGGTGTGTGTGATTCAAACCGGGGAGTAAATGATCAAATCTGGGAATTAATAAAACCAGGAGTAAGCGATTAAAACCCGAAATTAAATGATTAAAACCGAGAATAAATATAAAACCGAAAATAAATATAAAACCGAGAATAAATATTAAAACCGAGATTTAAATATTAAAACCGAGAGTAAATGATTAAAATCCGGATTTAAATGTAAACCAGGTGATTAAATATTAAAACCTGGAGTTAACTATTAAAACAAGGAAATACATAATTCAGACCGGGAATTAAATATTAAAACCGGGAGTTAAATATTAAAACCGGGAGTTAAATATTAAAACCGGGAGTTAAATATTAAAACCGAGAGTAAATGATTAAAACCCGGATTTAAATGTGAACCAGGTGATTAAATATTCAAAGCTGGAGTTAAATATTAAAACCAAGAATTAAATATTAAGACCGGGATTTAAAGTAAGGAAACTGTTGATACATGTTTGACAACGCCACTGGTTTACCCAGACAATCCCGCTGCTTCTAATAAAGGACTTGACTCAAGCCTGGAACATGATACTTGATAAATCTACTGTGATGTACAGTCAGAAAGTGAGAGAAGTACGGAAGCCTATTGGTGTCACTGTGTACACGTTTATGTCTCTTGTTGCCTCGTAATTAGGACTTTGTACCCGTTCAGTAGGACTTAAGATATCCTAATCGATGTGGATCTATGTTTGTCCGATCAGCTGTAAAATAGTCGTATTTAGTATAAAATTAACATTGAATTCAGGCCTCTGATGCATATGACATAATTGCTATACATATACGATTAAAAAGTGTGTCTCCTATCTATCTGACAAGACCTTACTTTGCGCTGCCCAAAACGGAGTAATTTATGATTTTCTATTTAGCAATTTAACTGGCCATAACATTGACGATTACTGGCACCAATAGCTTTTTATATATACTTGTTTGGGGAATGAAATGTTTAGCCAGTATCTCCTAATTGGGGCTAATAAGTGTATCCTAAATGGGTCTAATACTGCTGCATCAGACGGTATATCATCTCCACTCCTTAGTAACATCCAGTCACTATCTCATGACTATCTCATCATACAACAGTGGATTGGCTAACTAGGTGGAGACACTGTCTACGGAGAACGAAGAGTACGTTCCACGGAACGCCATTTCACAGGTTTGCTTAAGATATTGCCCGCCACTTTTAGACATTTGGCATTATGCTGAAATGATGATTATTATGCACATTTGACAGAACATGCATAGATAATGTGATAATTTGATTGTCCCGGGAAGGTTTTCGGGCTTCCTTTGCACGAATGGGTTAAAGCAGGTACATTTAGTTTCTGTTCAGGTGGAAGCCTTTAGTCTGTCTCCAGTCAGGACACATTATTGCATCTACATGCCTGCATGCTGCGACCCGGTGGGCGGTGCGGTGCGGTGCGGTGCAGTGCGGTGTGGTGCGCGGTGCACGACGGGCAATTATCCGCGCTATGGTATGGCTTCCATGCCGTTCAGCGACACGTAGAGGGCTATGCGAGACACGCGCGCGGTGTGCGCGGAACAAGAGCAAATCTCAGGGCTGCGGCGGGGGGGGGGGGGGGGGGCTGGGCGAGGTGGAGCTTGGAGGGGCAGGGAAGGGAGGGGAGGGGTGTGGTCACAGCAGAACCGCTCTAACCCTCCCCCTCCCGCTCCCCAACCCCATCCCGCCCCGGAAACAGTTCACAGTAGAATGGTGCCCTCCAGTAAATAAATGACCAGCGTCAATTTGGCATCGGCCAAAAGGAAGTCAGCCCATCCTGTTACATTTGCTTAACTCGAGATCGTGTGGAACAATTGCCTGGTAATATCATTATAATTCGTAACCCCTTGAAATCCCATTTAAACTACCCGACGACGTCCATGAATTGTGGGAACCAGGAACGATAATCTAGGAAATCGACTATAGGGACCCATGCCGTAACCATGGTTATTCACTCTGTTACCATAGCTGTCCACTCTGTTACCATGGCTGTCCACTCTGTTACCATGGCTGTCCACTATGTTGCCGTGATTACCCACTCTGTTACCATGAATATTCACTTTGTTACCATGACTACCCACTCTGTTACCATAAATATCCACTCTGTTAATGTTATGATTATTCACCCCCTTTCCATGACTATTCGCATTGTTACCATGACTATCCACTTTGTTACCATAACTATCCTCTCTGTTGTCATGATTATTCACTCTGTTTCCATGGTTATTCACTTTGTTACTATGACTATTCGCTTTGCTACCATGTTTGTCCACTCCATTCCGGGTTTGTCCACTCCATTCCCGGATTGTCCACTCCATTCCGGGATTGTCCACTCCATTCCGGGATTGTCCACTCCATTCCGGGATTGTCAACTGCTTCTCACGACTCTATACTATCTTATACTCCCGGTTTGAAATAGAGTGAATCTTAACAAAGCGGGAATGCTACACAAATTGTTAAAACACACATTTCACTTTTGCAAGCAGGTTTCTGTGACGCATGACATCCAATAGCACGCCAGGCAAGAGCCATGCTACTGTCACACTAGAATGGGACAAGAGTGGACAGAATATCTGGTCCTTCTGGTGATACACCACTCCCTTCATAATGCTTCCGTTGCCGACATCCCACTATCAATATTACTGCCACCTCCTGTTGCCATTTAGAGTTTAAAAATATTAATTTATAAAAAGGTTCATTTCCATTCACGCATTGATTAAAGATATTTGTAAGGATCTAGTGATCGGCGCCAGTTTGGATATGATATACGCAATACAAAAAGTAGCTAGATTTCTGGTATATTAAAGATGTGACAGAATGAAGCTTACTCCAAGTGGGATAAGATTTTACTGCGTTTCATGCTGTGGTGCATTGTTAAAAAATAAAATTAGAAAAACACCAGCTACTGTCCATCAAAACATGGCCAGCATTTGTGATGGCGTGGGTGATATATATAGGCCGAGGGGCGGGGTTGGGAAGGAGGGGGAGGGGGGCGGGGGTGTCCATACATAATCCATCCATCCCGAAGACTGAGGAAGAGGATGAACTTTATTATCAATTTAACACCTTGGCGGCTGGGTCGAGAGATTAAGTCCCAGGGGTCTCTGTCTTGGTCGGCATTATCCAGTTTATGGCAACCTCCGTGACCCGGCCAAGACGCCTTCCCGTCATCACCACGCCAACGCCCACGTGGTATGGTGGTGCGTGAGCGCTCCACCAGGCGGCCCTCTGTCACACCTAACAGTCCCTCACCACTAGGCCACGTGGTCCGGCGGGGGGCGTGCTGAAACACCTAGACAGTCCGGCACCATTCGAGGACACGTGTCGTGCCTGGGACGAGCATGAGGACATCCACGTCTTCCTGTGGCTGATCCAAGAAATAATCTTACAATCTCGTCCTTTTATACTAACATACAGAGTTAATACAGGCCATCGTCTGATATATATATTGCCATACTCATGTTCCATGGCGGTGACAGGTGGTACGGAATATGTATACTAATTATTATATATTAAAAAAAAAATCAAAGTCATGTTTTTTGTTTTTGCATGTATGATTGCCACCGTTTTCCTCCTTCAGGGGCTGACACATTTCCCGAGTAAACGGCGATGACTCATACCAAGTTCTCCATGGTAATCGCCACGTTGCTGTTGCTGGTAGTGTTCCTATGGCAACTGGATCAAAGTGAGGCTCAGCTGTGGAAAATGGCGACACAGCGGCGATCGCTGCATCCCAAGTGCCGAGCCTGCGACACAAACGACCTGTCATCTCACAGCCTAAAGTCCATGGCCATCTGCAGCGGTTGCGGGGAGATGTTCGGCTGGTCCTTCGAGTACTGCTGTCTCTGCGACAAAACCTTCTTCTCCACCTGCACGGTCGCTCTGAGACGGTAAACAGGGTGATCCACCAGCACAGACGACGGCTATTCGGTGCGGTGACGCGTTCAGCTGCACCAGCACAGACGACGGCTGTTCGGTGCGGTGACACGTTCAGCTGCACCAGCACAGACGACGGCTGTTCGGTGCGGTGACGCGTTCAGCTGCACCAGCACAGACGACGGCTGTTCGGTGCGGTGACACGTTCAGCTGCACCAGCACAGACGACGGCTGGTTGCCGCAGAAATATGGCATGAGGGGTCTGGAAGAGGCAAAATGGCGACACGCGACACACGCATATTTGAAAAATCGACATTCGACATTGAACCCCAAATTCCGACACTGAGGATTTGAAAAAGCGACATCGACACAGATTTTGGAAAACTAGACAATGAACTTAGCCAAGAAGCGACATGGAACTTCTTGAACAATCGATAATCGACACTGAAAATATTGAAAAATCAACACCGGTCACTGGACCCCCCCTTTCCGGACCCCTGGCATTCCCCCATTCATGCGCATTCATTGTGTGCATTGCAGACATCAGCCAACCTAACACTAGAGAGATCGTTGTAATGAAGGGAACCGATGATGCCAAATAGCGAAAGAAAGAAAGAAGATGCCATACACGACTTCGCAATTATACGCCATCTTGGACAAAACCGGAGTGGCGCAAAGAGTTCTGGGAAAGAATTTGGTTTTATCTTGAGTTTTTCTACGGGGATAAATACTACTTTGTTTCCAGGTTATTGGCATGGCATATATAAAGGGAATGAGCATGTCTAAATTACATCCAGATTACATAACGTGTCCGTTACATAGATGGCAATATCGCAGGTTTAATTGTATACAAAATACGATGTCATACCATGACGCCATATTGACATCTCGCAAAGTTGTAGAGGCCGAATTCTGCAGCTGCGGATACTATACGATTGCTGGCATAGAGTGGCAACATCAGTTCTGGAGGCGTGTGATTGCTTCTAGTCGTCAATACTGTGCGCTAGATCTCGGTGCTACAACACGATTCATTATTGTATTTAGAAAATTCTGGATGAGACCCCCCCCCCCTCTAACTGCGTAAAAAAATATTTCTGATGACCCCTTTTTTCTGCCATACTCATGTCGGAAATTAAGTTATGTGTTTCAGTAACTTTAATGCTTAAGGCACCTTGTACACCGTGAGTGTGCAACAACGTGAATAAAGATATCTTTACAGCGTAACATGCCTCAACGGTCAGCAGATGTGATGTGACACACCAATAAAATACTTCACCAAGATTCTATATTGTTTGTGTTGCTCTTAGTTTAGAATCGGTGCAATTTGGTCGGTGTGCGTAAAAGTGGCTTAAAATTACAAATGAAATATCGACTTCAGTTTGTGATTAATTAACGTCGGCGATCGAATCCATTAACTGCGTAGCAAATCCTCATCACTGAGGGGATATGGACCGGTTGTTTTAACGGTCGAATTACCGGGATAAATTGTTGCATGCTACGAGATTTGGTGGACGAAACTGTATCTATGTTGCCTCAAAAAGAAACGACGACAAGTGTGATCCATTTATTCCTTAAATTTAATGTGAGGTAAACAAAATATATAAGCAAGGTACGCTATAATGTGATATATAATGTAGCTTTGTCAAGTAGCCAGCAATAGCACTATGGAGGGCGGGTACGTGTATAGCCAGCGCACGCCTGAGACCGTGGGTCCGGCATAGCATACCAAGACATGACATGACATGTTGGTGTTTTAGGCCACTTTTGTGCACATACATGCTAAATTGGGCCGAGGAACCTCCCGGGACGATGAAGGATGAAGGAATGAAACATGCCATAGCATACCAAGATACGAAAGTTAAACAAATCGGGTTAAAAAGTTAAAATATATCATAAAAGTGAGGTAGTTCAGCATGCATTCCTGTGAAAAGAGAGAGATGGTAAAGCAGAAAATGTGAGGGAAATACGAAATAGAAATAAGAGCATTTTAACGAGAATCTTGTTCAAAAGAGTAATGATGAAATGGCGAGAAGTACAGAAGAGAGGATACATTGGACATATGTCTAAAGACCAGAAGAGAGACGAACAAAAGGACAACTCCAGCTAAGATATTTTTGTTCTAGCGTTGGACGGTGTCAAAGGCCCGGTGTAAATCAACGAAATGAGGCGAGGCAACTTCTCCCCATAACCTTGACACTGGCTTTGCGACACACATCGATATTCGCCGAGTTTTAGCGAATCTCTCATGTGGGGGAGCTGCGTTAGCTCGGTACCCAATCTCCGACCGCCAGATGGCACCACTAGCAGGGCGCCGGTCTCGTCACTCGTCGCGGACAAGGCTATCATTGGCGGCAATTGGCTTCCGATGTCTGACGTTTGGGGACGCTGTCCACCATAGTTGACCAGCGGACTTCTGGGATGAGATGACCGCCTTGAGTTTGTGGTTCTCCTCTGCGATCCGGCCAAGAACTGGGTGCAACGAGTCCGCATGATATCCAGAATAGTCCCATGGGACTCTGGGATGAGGCTGGATCCATCGCGCTTGTGAAGGCAATCCGAGAACGTCCACCAGGCACGGTCAGTCCTGGCGTGGAGCTGCAGCAGCTTAGAGGGCGTCAGAAAATGCCTAGATAGGTCATCGAACGCTGTTCCGATATCATTTTCTTCTTCAATTCCAGAAATTCTTGCGCCGTGTACTGCCGCTTGGAGCGCTTCTGTGTTAAAGCAGAATGTAATAATCAACCTCTGAAAACTAAAGTATATTGATATAATGACAGTGGGGCGATGTATACGATCATGCCTTTTATAACATCGGTATTAAATCAAACATATAAGCACAGATGTCATTTTCACCTTCGATTAAAAAAATATATTATCAATGATTACTTTTGGAATTCTTCGTTTTTACGTGGTAAGTGCGTCGTATTTGATACATTCATTACAATGAAGGGTGAAACAGGATCCAAGCAAGGTATTATCACTTAAAAAACATGATTCATGATTTTTGAAATACTACGCCTGTCACTGCCATCGCCGCGTTGTGCGGCATGCTGGCCGTGACAGACATATTCATAAGGCTTGCGCGACCCACTGTGTGCCATCTAAGGTCAGATTAATGCACTCACCTACAAAATGAGATAAGCAGTACCCCGAGGGCAGGCCGATCGAAATCTAACAAGATACATCCAGTCTGACGAGGAATGAGGCAAGCTACGTGTTACCTTACAAGAGTTATTTCCGGTGTTTAGATACTATTGTATGGCCAGATGAAAGGCGAGTGTAATCATATTAATATGTTAGTCACTGGCGACCAGACTCACCGCGAGCTACTACTATCGTATGTTATTAATGACACATTTAGTTAGTGACGTACATCCAGATACGCAGGCTCGCTTTTCCAATACATAGGGTGATTAGTAATGGCTTCACTGGTAAGGTCCTCTGCCTGGCGCCTCCGCCTCGGCGCCGCGCGTGCCACCTGGCGGCAGTCTTCGGGGACGGTAGTGAGATTGACATTTAAGCGAGAGTTCGCATGTTGTTTCTATGGTTTATTCGTCTATGACATTTTAGTTTGAGACACACTGGGGCGGTTTGCTTTTTTGGGAAAACCCTGGATCGGCAACTGATGCAGGTGACGTGATTAGTGGACAATTAACATCCCTCACCTTGTTGTAATTTATGTGATATTTACGATACCAGCCGCCGGGCGAAATGTGCGTAAGTGTGTCTGATTCATAAAACAGTAAATAAACCAACGCAGCGAAAATAACAAAAACACGAACACACAATGTGATAAAATAAATAAATAAAAACAATACATAAATAAAATAAAAGACAATAGCTGTTTTGGGTCATACTATTACACTCAACGCATAAGTGGTAGATAATGATACAATTGGAAATCAAAGGTAGCAACTAAAGGACATCAGCGCCGCGGAAACCCACTTTATCCAAACAGTAACAGCTGCGTGGCAACAGACATCATCACAATAACAACATAAGTGAAGGAAACATAAGCACAGGCGGATTCCTTACCTGGGTCTGACTCATTCCCCATGGCGTTCACAATGTCCCCCTGGCGAATAGATTTGGCGTTTTTGACCTTATGGCCTTTTTCACCGGAGATGACATTTCTCTGAGACACCATCTGCTCCTCTTCGTCGTCTTCTGATTGGCTGAGAGCGTTCCCGCCGGCGACAAAGCTTCCTTGTCGTTTTTTCTTGAAGACCACCTTGCTGCCGGGCATTGGTTCTTTGCCCTTCTGTTAAGAAAGGGAAACACAGAACAGCGATTACTAGATGTATTTAGGATGTCAGAACTACGCGAAGAAAGAGGATTCATATGGACAGGAACTGTGTCATGACAAAGATTGCATCGTACTTAGTGGTTTATTTTGTTTGCACTATCCCCCCCCACCACAAAAAGAGAAGAAAAAACAAACAGATAGAAAGACCTCTAAGGCTAGTACTTACATCAAGATTGACCCTTTGCAGTTTGACTGTCTCGGGGATGCTGATTCTCTCGCTATCCCCCACCATAACTGTATGCCAGGCCTTGATGCGATCCTCCAGCACTCTCAGCTCCTTGTCGCTGCTGTTAAAGTCCGTGAAGCCGGGGGCCGCCAAGTGATCCTCCTCTCCCCCGCTCACCACCCCGTCCTCGTCCGCGGAGCCCCTCGCCAGAGACTCCGATGATCCCCTCGCAGACGGACTACCGCTATTGATGTCGCCCGTCCCCTCCGTGACGCCATAAGCCTCGTTCTGATTGTTCAGGTTGGCCGCCAGTGTGGACTGCGAGAGCTGGGCTATCGCGATGGGGAAGCCGCCGCCTCGCGCGCCCCGGAAGTTCTGCTTACTTTTTCTCTTCAGCTTCATTTGCTCGCGCAGTTTGGTTCGATAGAAGACGGTTCCCGGTCCGAACATGTCGATCAGCGCGCCTTGCTGGGGCACTACGTCATAAGGGTTGCTATGGTGATGCAGAGAACTTCGAGTGTCGCGTTTCCGCAGTTTCGGATGCTGGGCGCGGTCGGTGCATTCCATCTTGTAGTGAAGCGTCCTTAGCAACGGGATTTGGTTGTCATGGAGATGGCAGATTCGCGCCTCCAGTTTAACTTCGGCGTGATGACGCAATACGTCGATAGTTCGGGGATTTCTCTTCGTTATCAGGCGTTCGTAATTCTTAGTGTCCAGGGCGTACGCTTGGCATTGCTGGGTACACTCCACTGTCTGTAGGTAAGTCTTTAGGTCAAGGACAAATTCTACGTCACCTGCGGGAAAATTAATCAACAAATATTTATACGTTTTTTTCAAGCGTGTGTAATGAGGAATTTGCTCCGCTCAACTGGAAAAGAGGCTCAATATTATCATCGCCAACATTTGTAGGAAATTGGTGCAGTCGGTATGGGTAAAACGCTTTAATGTCTGCTCGTCATATTGCGACAAAGACAAGGGATCTTTATCGCACACAAATATAGATATTTGCACTGATTGGCTCGAAGCACGCACCGGCCGGTGGGGTAGAACACACTTAGTCGAACGCGCTGGTCGAATGCGCTACCGACTACGCCAAGGGGTGACCCCTGGATGAGATTTGATCATAAGCGCGAGTAATTATACATTATTATTATTATTATTATTATTATTAATAATATTATTATTATTATTATTATTATTATTATATTATTATTTTACTACATAACATGCTGTTAACAAGATGATGTAAGTGAAGATTGGCGTCTCTCATGCTGATCTTGTTTCTCCCCGAGTTCTTTCTTGGTCTGTCCACGTGACACAGTCACTCACCAATGACTTCGTTCGGTCCCACCAAGCACACCTCGTAGAGCTTTTTCCGGGTCTCTCGTCTCCTCACGACAGAGGGCGCCAGTGCCGCCGGTTTGTCGTATTGTAACGGCGTTTCCTTCTTCTTGGCTGGCGGACTACAATGAAGCGGTTTTGACATCATCAACATTAAGCGTCTCGTACCGGCTACATTATGTTCACCTGTGTTATGTGAAGCCGTCATTTGTCACCATTGATTCACCATTGTGTGATATTGTATTATATGACTCAGCATTGTGTGATATTGTATTATATGATTCAGCATTGTGTGATATTGTATTATATGATTCAGCATTGTATGATATTGTATTATATGATTCAGCATTGTGTGATATTGTATTATATGATTCAGCATTGTGTGATATTGTATTATATGATTCAGCATTGTGTGATATTGTATTATATGATTAAACATTGTGTGGTATTGTATTATATGATTCAGTATAGTGTGATATCGTTTTATAGGATTCAGTATTGTGTGATACGGTGGTCTGTGGTAGTTTGGTGGCTAGTTCCTTCATGTATGTTGGTGTGTTATAATTGTTACTGTGTAATACCGTGTTATATAGTACCGTGGTATATGCTATATTCATCCACTGTATAACAACGTGTTATACAGTACCTTGTTATAAGGCACTGTGGTGTGTGTAAGGTGTTGCTGTGTTGTATATGGTACTGTTTACTGTGTCAATGTGTTGACTGGTACTGCTTCTTGCGAGATTCTGTTAAATTCTTATAAGCATTGCAAAAACAGGTCTCATCGATGTCCATTTATAGCATGTACATCAACAAATATGTATACATGCCATGATTCAAGCCCGTCGGAAGCAAAATAAAAGTGGTGAGGGGGCGGGGGCAGACACATCTCGACCCCCCCCCCGCCCTACCGCTTGCAAAGGAGCTGTATGTACATATATATGGATGCAATATCAAATTTGTATTCAATGATTTTATACTAAATAGCTTACTCACTGTACACTATAGCATTAAAGGAACAACATTATGTTTACTGTACCGATAAGATACGCGCTGCACGACTGTTTACTGTAACAATGAACTTGTACCAACTGTTAACTAAAGCAATAATAGCTGAGCTCGATCCCTGTGTACTGAGACAATAAAGGCCGCGCTTCCTTTTTATTGTGACAATAACGGCCGCGCTGACTATGTACTGTAGCAATGATGCTCACTGTTTAATGATATCGCTGTCGCTGTCATCTTTTTCCACCATGTCCTCAGGGTCTATCAGGGGGTAGAGGGTAGGGTACTGGGCCGGGTGGTGACCGGGGTCAACCACCACCTTGGCGGACCCCCTGAAAAAAATACATGACGTCATCGGCTGCCAGGTCACTCGGGTGAAAAAGGAGGGGTCCGGAGCGCCTGGACCCCCCACCCCTGGGTCCGCCCTTGCCAGTATATTGAATTAGAAGACTCCAGACATGGATCAAGGCAAAGAAAACAGCTGGCATGTTGGTAGATATGTAAGGCAATTCCCATGTGATGTTATGTGTCAATTGCTGTTTAGGTTTCTGTTTACATACTGATATTCCATTAAATTAAATGTTTTAGGAGCCATTTAAATAAAGGTAGGCTAAATATGTGTGACTCCTTTACCTGGTATTACTAGTCCC